>JANTPZ010145786.1:0-10618 GCA_025593235.1 Vachellia pachyceras | reverse complement strand
GACCCCTTGGGCAACTTCCCAGGAGGTCACCCATCCTGAAATCGCTCCCAGGACGAGCACGCTTAACTTTAAAGTTCTTACCGACTTCCATCCACTAGACCAAATCTGATTCTGCGACTTCCGGCCCAACAACAATCAACTTTTTCTGTACTTTCTATCCGTGGGCTCTAACTTGACTTTTGACCACTGGTTTGGCCTCTTTTATCCAATGACCATATTGCCCTTGGTCTTTATATTTAATGATATTTACGTCCTTGGCTTACATGCTTAGAAATTTCAAAGCCTTATTTCTGGGCCTTATCTTATCTCCTAACTAACGATTTGGCCTCTATTTCAATTTACAGAAAAGGTGGATATTACAATAAAACTCGAGTTTCAAAGAAAGAAATAACTCTGGAAGGACAAAACTTTCACAAATAACTCGAGTCGCAATTCAAGTTTTTGAAAGCTCGAGTTGTGATATTTTGAAAAATCGAGTTGAACCAAAATGAGTTTCAAATTCCCAAAAACTTTCAACTAAAACTCGAGTTGCAATACAAGTGTTCAAAAACTCGAGTCCTGTTTCTTGAAAACTCAAGTGTTGAACCAAACTGACTTTCAAAGTTCAAAAACTTTCACCACCAACTTGAATTCTGCATAAAAGTTTTCCAAAACTTGAGTTCTTACTATGAAAACTAAAGCGTCAAAGGTTGTTACAAAATGTCAATTTTAACTCATGTTATAAAACTTGAGTTTCCTTATCTAAAACTTAAGTTATGCAAAACTTGAATTAAACTTGGGTTCTAAGCAAAAAGTTTTCATATTTTCCTTTACAGAAATTCCATTGAAAACTTGAGTTATGTTAAAAGTTTTATAAAACTCGAGTTCTACTTCATGTTTTTCAAAATATTCTCTGACTAATTTCTTTAACACTCGAGTTATGAAATAGTAAAACTCGAGTTCTACTTTTATCTAACAATATATCAGTCTGGTAACAGACAACTTTTTACCAAATCTTTCCCGTTTTGTGATTCGTTGATTTAAACTTAACCGCTTTCATAAATGTGTTGATATCTTGTTTTGATAATAAGAAAATTGATGTTTTATGTTATAAAGTTATATAATGTTTTTGAAACTATTTTTGAAACTTGAATTCTCAAGCTTGGCATGCTTCTGATAGCTTTTCAAAGTTTTATCTTAATGCTTTCTAAAAATGCTCGAGTAATAAATCAAAGTATTGCCAACACTCCAGCATTGGAAATCAATGCTCGAGTATTATGTTTTGAAACTTATGTTTTTTAGCAATACTTTCACTCAGACTCGAGCAAAACACTCAAGCATTGTAAATGCTCGAGCACTGGAGTTTAATACGTGAGTATCAGGTTCTGAAAATGAAGTTTTATGAATTCTTTAAGTAAATACCTCAAGCATTACAGGAAGTATTGCCAATGCTTGAGCCCTGGTATTCAATACTCGAGCATCAGGCTAAAATCAAAGGCTATTAGACAGTGCTTTTAATTGTTACTTCAAGAAATAGCTGGAAGCATAGCCAATGCTCGAGCACTAAGACATAGTGCTCGAGTGTGAGGTTTTTCACCAGTGTTGTCATACTTCAAGCATTAGCTGAAAGCATAGCCAATGCTCAAGCACTAGAACACAGTGCTCGAGTGTTAACTTTTTCGTTAGTGCTGTCAGTCAATCTTCAAGAAATAGCTGAAAGCAGAGCCAATGCTCGAGCACTAGAACTCAGTGCTCGAGTGTTGAGGATTTTCGTAAGAGCTGTGAAGGGACTACTGTTGATACCTTGTTTTGATGATAACAAATAAATGTCTTTGTGGAAATTTAGGCAATTAAAAATATCTTTGAATTTGTGAGATTAATTTTATTTTTCATTGCTTCATGAAAATGCTCGAGTGATTTTGTAAAAACATTGACAGTATTCGAGCATTGAAACTCAATGCTCCAGCACTATGATCTTTTAACTTAGGAAAAATCAGTGTTTCCATTGTGTACTTCAAGTATTGACACGAAGTATTGTCAATACTTGAGCACTGGAAATTAATGCTCAAGCATTGTGTTTTGAAAATAAAGTTTTAAACAATGCTCTCAGTGAATACTTCAAGCATTGACAGAAAGCATGGCCAATGCTCAAGCACTTCGAGCATCGGGCTAAGACAAAGCACTCAGACAGTGCTGTAACGCAATACTTCAAGTATTGGCTGAAAGCACAGCCAATGCTCAAGTACTAGGACCCAGTGCTCAAGTATTGTGGTTTTTGAAAATGCTTCCAGTCAACACTTCAAGCATTGGCTGAAAGTATAGCCAATGCTCGAGCACTAGAACACAGTGCTCGAGTATTGACAGTTTTTGTCAATACTTTCAGACAGTACTTCAAGCATTGGTTGACAGCATAGCCAATGCTCGAGAACTAATGACACAGTGCTCAAGTATTGAGTCTTTTCTCAAGTAAAGGCTTCTAGCAGAGCCAATGCTCGAGCACAAGTTCACAGTGCTCGAGTATTGAGGTTTTTCACACAACACTGGAAGCAAATGCTGCAAGCATTGATTGAAAGCATTTCCAATGCTCGAGCACTAACTTTCAATGCTCGAGCATCGAGTCCAAAACTTTACTATTCACTTATGCTTTTTGAAAATGCTCCAGCACGCAATGCAAGTACACAAAATGCTCGAGCACATTGTCTTGGCACTCGAGCATTGTGGATTTCAAAACATTATTTTTTTTAATACTTGCACAGAATGCTCGAGCAAACTTAAGAAGCATTGGCAGTACTCAAGCATTGTGATTCTACGCTCGAGTATTTAGTTATTTTTCAAACACTTTCATGTAATACTCGAGCAGTGTGTCAAATCATTGAACTTTTCTTTGAAAAATATTAAGCAATACTCGAGAATTAAGAAACTTATGCTCGAGCACTGCTTTTCTGACAGCTTAAAGTCTGACACACTTAACCTACACTACTCACCTACTTTCCTTATTTGTGTAACGACATTTTGAATACTAACTGCTCTCATAAATGCAGAAGCTTGAGACGTTAAATGAGGAATGAAGCACATGCATGGTCCGAGGCTTGGAGACTTTAACGTTCATCTGCAACATTCATTGTTGTTTGACTGAGCTACATTAAGGGCTTGTTTGGAAGCTCTTTTCAGAATAACTTTTACAGATTCCGAGGCAAAACCTAGGTTTTGGAGAATAGATTTTGGAAAATAGCTTTTACAGATTCTGAGGCAAAACTTAGGTTTTGAAAAGTGATTTATGTTTGGAAAGTTATTAGCTTTTACGGATTCTGAGGTAAAAAAGTGGATAGGAAAGAGGAAAGAGAATGAAAAGTAGAAACGAGGAAAGAGAATAAAGAAAAGTAGGAAAGAGAAAAGAGAAAGAAAATGTAGGAATGATAAAAGAAAAGAAGGAAAAAAGTAGGAAAGAGGAAAGATGAAAGAGGAAAAAGTAGAAAAGGTAGGAAGAGAAAACTTAGGTTTCAAACTGAGGTTTTATAACCAAAATAGCTTTTCAGAAAAAAATTTGTACTTGGATAAAACCTAAATTTTGGGTCAAAACCTAGGTTTTGAAACCAAACCTAGGTTTTAGAATGGGTTTCCAAACAAGCCCTAAATGCCATTAAAGAAGAACCAGATGGTCGTTGTTGAGAGTAACGGTTATTAAATGGAGTCTAACGGACACTTCATTACTTCTCAACTATAAAAGGCTTGGCATTCAATACAGAGAGGATATACACGAACATTATGAGCATTCAAAGCTATTCATTACATTCTCCGTAAATCGTTTAATATTCCTTTTATACTTCAGTATTGCTATTTACTCTTTCGAGAGAGTTTCTTTGAGAAAACATTCATTGTAAATCTGTGAGAAACACAAGGTTGGGACGTTGTGTCATTTGGGCGGAGATTGAGATAGAAAACAGAGGGTGAAACACTCTGTTTTAGTGAAAAGTTCGAGGGGGAGTGATTTCCCATTGTAAAGGCTTGAGAAGCCTCAGTTTGTGGTTGATAGTGGATTTGGAAATCTCAGAGGAGCTCTGAGGACTGGACGTAGGTCAAGAGGACCAAACCAGGATAAATTTCCGTGTTCAACTTTCTTTCTTTCTCTCGGTAACTTTGTTCTCACTTTGTGTTTTAAGTTTTAAATTTTTTAAAGTGACCAATTCACCCCCTCTTAGTCAAATCCTATTCTAACAACTACTAACCAATGCTCGAGCACTAGATTTCAGTACTCGAGTATTGAAGATTTTTATGTTATGCTACGAGTAAATGCTGTCAGCATTGACTGGAAGCAGTGCCAATGAGCGAGCACTGTTACCCAATGCTTGAGCATCGAGCCCAAAGTCTCACTGTTCGCTCATTGTAATATCCACCCTTTTCTGTAAACTGAAATAAAGGTCAAACCGATAGTTATGAGATGAGCTAAGCTCCAGAAATAAAAGTACAAAAAGAAAAGGTGTCAGTGGACCTAAGAGACCCTGGTCAAATTAGTCGAAGGCTTTGAAATTACTAAGAATGTAAGCCAGGGACATAAATGTCATTAAGTATAAATACCAAGGGCAATATGGTCATTGGATAAAAAGGGCCAAACTAGTAGTCAAAAGTCAAGTTAGACCCCACAGATAGAAAGAGCAGAAAAAGTTGATGCTAATGGGCTGGATAACCCAAATTAGACCTGGCTCAGCGGGAGAAATTTTATGAGAACTCCGCAGTTAAGCGTGCTCACCCTGGAGTAGTGTAAGGATGGGTGACCTTCTGGGAAGGACCCATATGTCATTTAACAAAAAGACTAAGGACATAAAGGTCTATAAGTGTTAAAAGTAAGGGTAAAATGGAAATTATGAAAGATTAGAGAAAGTAAGAGCAAAATGGTAAATATGAGAAAATGGAAGGGCATTTTGGTCATTTGACAAATTCAAAGTCAACTGTTGACCAAAAATTTACAGATGCCCAATAGACAGAGCTCGACTCACTGATCACAACCGTGAATCACAGATTTTCCAGATTTGGACTAGATTTCTATCTATATAATTTTAAAGGGCAGAAAAGGGAAAAATATTTATTTAAGGTACCAGGAGTTCTCCAAGATCAGAGACCAGAGTATGGAAAAATTCAATGAATTTTATAATATTTAATAAAATTATTGCCCAGTATACGATTAAGGTGATTTTCCCGAATAAGAGGAAAAAGACCCGAAAATCCCCGAAATATAATTTATTTCAAAAATTAATTTTAGATAATCTAGGGGGCATTTTGGGAAAAGAAAAAGGGCTAGAGTATCAGTAGAAAATGTAGAAATTTTTAAGGCCTTAAAAATAT
Organism: Vachellia pachyceras; assembly: GCA_025593235.1. Classification (NCBI taxonomy): domain Eukaryota; kingdom Viridiplantae; phylum Streptophyta; class Magnoliopsida; order Fabales; family Fabaceae; genus Vachellia; species Vachellia pachyceras. The sequence continues at coordinate 5,299 of JANTPZ010145786.1, read as the reverse complement.
TTTGCCCTCCGATTACAAGTTTTCAGGGGTTTTAGACAGGATAAAATAACCTTGTTAAGTTTTTATGAGATCAAGGGGTATTTTGGGATAATAATTTTACCATATTCAAGAGGAAAATATGGAGTTTAAATGAGGAAGAAAACATCTCCTGAAAAGTAGAAAAAGATTTACCGTAATAAAGTTATGTTTACCGGTAAAAAGTGTAATCGATAAAAGTAACTGAATGGGAGTCAGTTTGGTTAGTCTAACCAGATTTTTGGCCCTTAGTTACAGCCATTATTAGCCACTTTTAATTAACCAATGAGAAGCAAACAAATGGTTGAGTGGGGGCTAAATATATACCCTTAGATTAAACTTAAGTTTCAAGAATGAATCGTAGCCCTTAAAGTTTTTATGAGGGATTTTATAAAAGGCATTTTCCCTCCATTTCTTCTCCACTTTGGCCAACTTTTCAAGCTAAAGAGGAAGAAAAAGTTTGAAGAAAAGCTAAGGTAAGAGACTAAAGCACCTAAACCCATACATATTCTTGCTCCTTGTGATCTCCTCTACAACTTCCATGGATTGAAATTTTGATTAAGTCTCTCTTTTTCCAGTTTGATGGTTAGGGTTCATGAGAACAAAAGTTAGAGAGAGGGGGATTTAGAAATCATGATTGGTTGTAAAAGACTCCTTGTGTTGTAAGGAGTGTTTTGGTGTATATGTTGTGGTTGTTTGCTCTTGTTAGTGGATTTTGTAAAATTTGGGATGATGAACCCTAAGGGGAGATGCTGCCCAAATTTTTATTTGATATAGGAGAGTTGAATTCAAGCTATACTATCCATGGAAATGAGTTTTAGATCAAGAATATGTTGGTATATGGGTTGAAAGTTGGAAAAATCATGTTGAAGTTAATATGGTGTGTGTCTCGTCCTGGTCTGGAATCTAGGGAAGGAGTATTGTTTTGATGATTTTGATGCTTCCAATGGATTTAAAATGAGTTTTTGTGTAGGGTAAAAGTGAACACAAGTTTAGGGAAGCATTAGAAAACATTAAAGACAAGTTTAAAGTCTTCAGGCTTATATAATTCAAAAGGATGATTAAGGGAGATTTATGTAACATACCTTAACCTTGCCTTTAGCTTCATTTTATATTGATTTGGAAACAAAGGGAAGCCTCAATTTACTTAAAAAGTCCAAAAGATTTAAAATGGAAACTTTCAACTTTTTGAAAGTTACTATTCACAGTTTTTCGGACCAACTTTGAAAATTCATAACTAATTCTAGAAAAAATCGAAATTGAGTGATTCCAATTTCTATTTGAAGCTTATAAGTTTCTCTATAAGGGAAAAATACTCATTGAGTCATTAGCTTGCCCAATTAATACAGTTTAATGCGTAAAGATGTACTGTTCAATTGGTAATTTTTCAAATTTTCCAGGTTTTTCAATGATTTTCTTTAAACTTTGGAACATCATAACATTATGTACAAAACTCCAAATCCAGTGTTCTTTGGCTTGTTTTAAAGCTTGCAATGTGAACTATTTTTTCTGGAAAATTTCAACTCATTTGGAGTTCATTTTCTTTGTTTCACGACAGGTCAAAGTAAGGGGTTTGACCAACTTCACTTTTGTCAATTAGTCAAACTTGCCATTTTCAAACTTCATAACTTGAAACCCTAACTTCTAATCCTCTTTTAATCATGATTAACCATGCATATGGGAGTTCTTTAAGCATACATTAGCCTCCACATATCAACCAAACATTCATGGGTTTAAACTACATATTACACAATATATTGTAATCCAAAAATAGCATTAATTTACAACACAATCCATATTCATAACTTGTGAAATTCTTGCTTCAAGCATCATGCATTTTCTCCTTACCCTTTGAAGAACTTGCACCTAAAAATGGTTAGTGGGGGAGGGTGAGATTTTTGGAAATCCCAATAGTAAAACTATCTAACTTACTTCATAAAATGCATGACAACTTTTCATGTAAATGTGGAATAATAAAAGTGCAACATGAAACACATAAATGCATATGGCCATAGCATGAACATGCACACATCCATACTTTCATCATCATAAGTTTCAAACCAAGTCATGCATCATTTAAAAGAATTTTCATAATAACTTATATTAGAGTTAGATGGTCTTGCTACCTTGAATCCTTAATTCTTCTTAAAATTGGATGCTATCTTGCTTACTTTGAAAATCACTCTCTTGCACCAAACTTTTTCCTACACAATTGTCAACATAATGGCCATTAAACACTGTTAGTATGGCTGCACCCAAGAGGGGGTGAACTGGGTGTTTACAAAACTATTTCAGATTAAAACTTAGTTGATCAAAAATCCAAATCATAAGTTAATCAAAGCAGAGTATGAAAACTGATTGAATAAAAATGAAGTAATCAGAAATTAGAGAAGATGAATGAAAGATAAACACACAGCAATTTATCCTGGTTCGGTCCTCTCTGTCCTACGTCCAGTCCTCAGACACTTCTGAGATTTTCAATCCACTATAACATCCAAGTTTAAACCAGGTACTTGGAAAACCATTAAAACCACAAGTTCTCTGCAGATACTTGCGAAGCTGTTTCAAGTTTGTAACGGTGGGTACTTGAGAACCCCATAAATGTTTCCAGGCATTTATGAAGGCATTTATGAACCCATTCAAGTTTATAACGTAGGTACTTGAGAAACCTTTACAATCACTCCCCCTCACAAATTGCACAGAGACCAACATGCTATGTTTTTTTTCAACACAAACTCAACCCAACAATCTCAAGATCCCAATCTTGAAAGTTATGCTCTGTTTATGGGTTCAGTGACTCTAACTTCTTCGTCTCTTTTTCTATTTGTTGCTTCCTCATATTTATAGATGTTGGCAAAATATGTCCGTTGGAGAGGAGCGTTATATTTTCTGTTCAGCTTTGGCACTTGTGCTCTGTTTTTCAAACTTGGTTGGCTCTGACAGATTTGTTTGTTGAAAGAGAAATATTAGCCGTTGGAGTCTTGATAAGAAGAAAGTGTTTGTTGGAGAAGATTAATCCGTTAGAGAGTGTTTTGCTTCTGTTATACTTCTGCTTCATTGGACGACGTTGTATAAAGTTCTGCGTTAAATGGCTCTGACGAAGAGTGGCATTGTCTGTGTTTTGTCCGTTGAGAGCCCATGCTGAATACATGTTCAGAGATGCCTATTCCCTGTTAATAAGTCTAAGCATGAAGCATTTATTAGAGCAGTTGATATTCAAAAAGCCGTTACACAAATAAGGAAAGATTAGGTAGAGCGTAGGTGAAGCTGTGTTAGAGATAAAGTTTGTCAGTGAAAGTAGTGCTCGAGCATTACACTTCAATGCTTGAGTGTTGCAATGAATATTTCAAAGAAAAGCTCAATGCTATGATTTAATACTGGAGCATAAGATGAAAGTACTTGAAAAATGTTTGAATACTAGAGTGTTAAAGTGTAGTGCTTCCAGTGAAATCAATGCTTTAAGTTAGTGCTCGAGTGGAGAAAAGAATTTTGCAAGTGAAAGGCTCAATGCTGGAGCATTGGAAAAAAATGCTTGAGTATTTATAGTACTTGATAAGGTTGCTCGAGCATTCTGTGCAAGTATTGAAAAATATAAGTTTTGAAAAGTCTCAATACTCGAGTGTTAAAATCATGGTGCTCGAGCATTAGGAATGCTGGTAGTGAATGCTGGAGCATTTTCAGAGAGTATTGATGAACAATAAAAATTTTGGTCTTGATGCTCGAGCATTGAATGTTAGTGCTCGAGCATTAGTAATGCTTGTAGTCAATGCTTGGAGTGTTCAGTGAAAGCATTGCGTCCCAGAAGCACAATGCTCGAGCATTAAGTGTCAATGCTCGAGTGCTGCCTGTGCTTGATGCGTATGCTGGAGCATTGAGTGAAAGCACTATGGAAAACTGATTTTTGACCTCAGTGCTCGAGCATTGGCATGTTTGGCTGAGAAAATCTGATTCTGAGGCCCGATGCTCGAGCATTAGAGATCCAATGCTCGAGCACAGCTTGTAGCTCAACTTACAACGACCATAACTCTCTCATTTCAACTCCAAACATTGCATATAATATATCAATGGAAATCCCTACAAGTCTACTTCCATATGAAACAAGAATCAGTCCCAAATATTGTATATAAAGAAAGTTATGATAGATTGAATAAGAAAAGATTAGAATAACACGTTCAGTTTTGACCACCAAGTTTAGAAATTTATATCTCTTTCATTTGAAATATTTTGATGCTGTTCTTGGTGTTTATGAAACTAATTTTGAGTCTAGTTTTATATGAAATTGGTTTCACATCAATCGGAGTTGTATTTTAGGAGATATGATCAAAAAACCAGATATATGTCAAGTTGTCAGAAAACAGAGGACCCTGTGCTCGAGCACTAGAGATCCAGTGCTCGAGTATTGAGTCCCAGAAGTCAGTGCTCGAGCATTATAGTCCAATGCTCGAGTGTTGACTCCCCATAAGTCAATGCTCGAGTATTATGTGCCCAATACTCGAGTGTTGACTCCAAAAACTCACTGGAAGCTCCGAAAACACATCATACTTGAGCATTAACTTCCAGAATCAGTTTTGAGCATCCAAATGAAGCTGAGATGAATGGTTAACTAATGTATAATGATAAAACATCTATTTAAAACATTTTAACATTCAAAATGAGCTATTTAACCAAATCATCCTCCAATTAAAAGAATGCACAAATATTTATTAACCAATATGCATTGTAAAATCATTATGCATGGTAAATATGTATTGTGAAAAATTTTTGCATTGTAAAAACATTTTGCTCTTATTTGACATCATCAAAACTAATATCTAACAAACACAAGCCATTTCCAAGGCAAATATCAATGTAATTCTCCCTTTATCACCCTCTTAAACTTAATAAACCTTAAAGCCCTAAACTTGTCTTTAACACTTTCTAATGCTTCCCTAAACTTGTGGTCACTTTTACCCTACACAAAAACTCATTTTGAATCCATTGGAAGTATCAAAATCATCAAAACAACATTCCTTTCCCATGAAACAGCACATGCCGAGACATATGTACAAAACCATCAACATGAATTTTTCCACTTCTAACACTTATACCATCATATTCTTGATTCCAAACTCATTTTCATGGATGGTATAGCTTGATTTTAACTCTCCCATATCATATAAAAATTTGGGCAGCATCTCCCCTAAAAGTTCATCCTTCCCAAATTTTACAAAATTAAAAAACAAGCTCAACCAACCACAATATATACATTAAAAGGCTCCTTACAACACAAGGAGACTTTTGCAAC
>JANTPZ010145784.1:0-11505 GCA_025593235.1 Vachellia pachyceras | reverse complement strand
TTATCCAAAAATAGAAATTGGAAACACCGACTGAAACCATGCAAGAATGCCAAGTCCCAGGCTTTACGAAGAAAATCAAATCCTTAAAAGACTAAAGCCTGTTCGAAAAGATAGCGTACCTTTGAAAAACTGAACAGTGTCGACCAGTGTAGGAGTATGTCGGATGAATGGCTTTGAGAGGAAAATCGAGAAGGCCTCGATTGAGAAATTGAGGAGCAAAGAGGAGTGGGCAGTCCTTTTTATGCGGTTTGCCCGCTCGGTTCGCCGAGGAGGAGGAAGGAAGGAAGGAAGGAAGGAAGGCGTGACTTTTCTTCGACGCTCTTTCTCCTTGGTCAAAGTCAAATATCCAAAGGCACGCCCTTTACTATATGCATATATCTATCTTATTTATTACCCGTCGCTTTCGAACTTTTCGAGATGAAACTCAAATGCACTGGGAATGCAATTCAAGATGTCCCCCGGAGCTGGTTTTCAATGTTTCACTTTTGTTTTAGAGGAGGTTTTGACTATTTTCAAGAGACCTCCCCGGACTGTTACACTAAATACCCCTCAGCCAACTCATTTCAAAAAAGAGAATGGCAGTCCATGCTCTGAACATCTCACTCCCACTGGACTCCGGGTGGCATGGGGCTCTACAGCCCCCTCTCACCTGCTCTTTCTATGGGCCAAGAGGCCTGCAAACACATTTTGTTTCCAAACAACGTAGCCACTGACAGCCCCCGATTTCATATCTACTCGTTCTAACCACATCGACTAATCCCTCCTAACATGGTATCTCCACTGAGGGAGGTGTCATATTCAATCTCCAACATAGTTGTCTCCGGTCAAAAAGGTACGTGGGTTTTCACATTGAAAAAAACAGAATCCACATCAACATGTGTTATGTCCGACATAAATTAAAGGTCTCAGCTCCTTGAAAATTAAAATTTCAACTTTCATTGCAAAAGTGGGGTATTTAGTGTCCGTCGTCAATACATTAAACATGCGTGTATCGGAGTACGAGGATATCTATACATGAGAAAGCCCACCTTCCCGCTATGATGGCTTTATTGGCAGGGGTAAAGCCCTTTTTTGGGGCCGGCACGCGCTATCCATGTAACCCCTATGCTTTTAAAGAGATTGATACCTACAAATTAATACCATTTACAAACTAATAATAAATAAATTAAAAGCACTCAACATTTTTACCGGACATATGCTTACCACGCTTTGCTTTGCCACATCTCATTCTAGAGTTGGTAATGCGAGTCAACCCATCAGTTATGGGTTAGGTTACTTTAAGTTGAGCTCACAGTGTGATGTGCTCAAATACATGCTTCTATATAGGTTTGGGATTTTTCTAATATAGTTTGCCACCTTTATAAAATTTTTACATATAATATTTTTTGAATTTTGACTTGAAATATTTTTTTTTATTTTTTTCAATACTTTAAGTAAAATATTCTTTTTCATAAATTTAATTTATATAAATACGTTATAACTTGAATATAAAATAACTAATTCAAATTTTAGATAATACAACATAAACATAAAGATATATAATATATTTTATAAGATTGACTTTAAAATAAAATAAACAAATCAAATTGTGAACAAACCGCATCCAAACGGCTCAAGCTTTTGCCAATCCAACCTACCACAGTGTTGACGGGTTCAACCCATATTACCATATCTACATCTTACCCGCTAAATTAATTATCCAATCCCACCTTCTAAGATATCAAGCCGTATCGGTAAACATCATCTTTAAGACGTTAAACTGATCCTTCAGTAGTAGATACATCGTATTTCTCTTTGCTGAGATGTTATTAATTTGTAGCCAAACTTCAGGCGCGGAGGGCATTCCCAACAAACGGTGGAGAGCGTAGTAAGCTGGTATATGGCAGTACGTACCGTGGAGTCTCTTTAGTCACTGTAAGAAAAGCATGGCATCATTTTAGAACGCAGCTACACTACAAATAAAAACAAATTGCAATGGCCATATATATATATATGGATATATGCACATGCTCATCAAATAATATTTTCCCATACCCGTCTAACTCATTATTGGATCTTTTTTTTGGGTCAGTGCCACTGGAATTAGATGTTTTCCTTTTGTCCGGATTCAACTTTCCAACAGGGAGGAGGTTGAAGAGAAGTAATTAAATTTAAAAAAGAAAAGGGAAACGAGATTGGAAGGTTAGGCACGTCTCTTTCTGTTTTATTTTATTTGAAAGAAACCAGAGACAGCTCCACTAAATATAACTAAATAAAAGTAGGCGAAAGAATGGGTGATGATAATTCGATAAGCATGAAATTAGTTTTATGCTCTTTTTTATTAAATGACGTTAAAGGAGGAGGAGGAGGAGGAGGAGGAATAAATGAACACTTAAAGAAGATGCTTTTAGCTAGAGAACTCTGAGAAGAATGTCAAGGGCCGACGACAATCTAGAAGTGAAGAAGAAAACATGTATAGGAGATCGAGAAGGTGAACATGGAGAGAATGGCGGATGTGAAGTTTTAGATTTCAGAAGTAGAAATGGATCCTTGAGTTGGAGATTGGAAAATGGAAGGACGTTCTATATAGGCGATCGGTTAACCCAAAAACGACGTAGCTTTAAAATGATCACCCACGACAACACCCACGACAATGATTTTCTTAATTGTCGAATATCGATGCAGATAAATATGTATGTTAGTAGTGTTTTTTCCTAGTAGTAGTGCCGTGGCACTTGTTGAACATGCTGACTGAATCTTCCTCGTGGCCGCGCAGCCCAATCATGGAGAAGCCCTCTCCTGTGTACCACCAGCTCAGCAATGTGAGCTTCATCGCATGAGCCATGAGAGACAGACACCAGCTCAGCAGTGTGAGCTTCATTTTACGAGCCATGAGACACAAACAGAGTCTTGAATTTCTCAGTCGCCTGCGGCCTCCACATTTCAAAAACATATGTGTTTTTATAGGCCGGTAGAAGAATGGACACAGATTTCGAGGTAAATATGTGAGAGAAATTTTATCTTGGTAAGCGCAAGAATAGATAGCCAACGGACTCCCTAAGCAAGCCCATAATACGCATTCTTAACTGATCGAAACAGTACGGTGCCATCGATCAGGATATCCCTCCAAGTTTATAAATCTATTTTCTCTCAACTGCGTGAGTCACAGGGTTTATCATTCGAGGTCGAGGTGGTAACCATAAACCCAGTTTAGAGATACGTGTTCCATGGTCCATTTTGGAGCAAGCGATTTGCAACTTTTGCGTTGCCGTACGTATAAGTTTAGGAGGGGAACAAATATATGGTGGGTGGAAATTGATGGTGTTCATAAAGAGGCAAGGAAAGCCGAATGAAATGAAGTAGGGCCAGCGAGGCAAGGGAGCAGTCCTTTTCAATCCAAAATTGCTCATTCATCAATCGAATCGATTGAAGTTCTGCGACCCATTTTTGCTTCTCTTGCCCTCTTCATCAGCTTTACCAACCCCACCACATATGCTTTCCTCTTTCTCTCTCTGCATTAATATAAATTCCACGTTTCTAATCTGATGCAGTCTTTCCCTCCCATTAATAAAAAAATTTATTATAAGAATGGTGGTGCTGCCCTCTGGGTTTTGATTTCGGAATGTGAGAAGGACGCTAAGGCCATTACTTGTGAACAATGGGAATAATTAATCTGTATGCATTTAACAGGTATGCAGAAATAGTAGATGGCGATGGGTTGACATAAACATTTAAATAAACGTCATTTTCAGGCTCCATGTGCGCTTGTGATATCATCATCGGGACCCATATATAACCATGGATCCGCTCCTCCTGGTGGCCTGCAATTAACTTCAGGAGATGTTGAACAACCCTCAGGAGTGGCCCGAGCCTATAGTCCGCGTTCAATCCTTATCCGAAACCTGCTTCGACTCAATCCCCGACCGATACATTAAGCCTCCTTCTGACAGGCCTTCCTTCTCTTCCTCTGACGATGCTAACATCCCTGTCATCGACCTCGCCGCTCTATACGACCAGGACGCCGACCCGGCAGCCCGAACCGCCACACTGTCCCGAGTCCTGGAAGCCTGCAACCATTGGGGTTTCTTCCAAATCCTGAACCACGGGATTAGCCCCCAGTTGATGGACGCCGCCAGGGAGGCATGGCGCGGCTTCTTTCACCTGCCCATGGAGCTCAAGCAGCGGTACGCTAATTCCCCCAAAACGTACGAAGGCTATGGAAGCAGACTTGGAGTGGAGAAGGGTGCTATTCTGGATTGGAGCGACTACTACTTTCTTCACTACCTTCCTTTGTGCCTGAAGGAGTATAACAAATGGCCTGATCTCCCCGCCGGTTGTAGGCAGGTGTTTGATGAGTACGGGAGAGAAGTGGTGAACCTCTGTTGGAGGCTGATGAAGTTGCTGTCTGTGAACTTGGGGCTGGAAGAGGATTTCCTTCAGAATGCGTTCGGAGGGGAAGAGATAGGGGCGTGCCTGAGAGTTAATTTTTACCCAAAGTGCCCTAAGCCAGACTTGACGCTGGGTCTGTCATCCCACTCCGACCCTGGAGGGATAACGGTATTGCTTCCAGATGACCAGGTGCCGGGACTTCAAGTTCGCAAGTCCGGCGATTGGATTACGGTGAAGCCTCTTCTTCACGCCTTCATAGTCAACATTGGGGACCAAATCCAGGTGCTTCTCTCTCTCTCTCGTACATGAATCAGTCACACGTCAAAGGGAATTAGGGTCTTGATGGTCGTGTTATTATTACTTTTTTTGGGGGGCAAAATGATATCTGGCTTCTGCGCAGTAAAGATCAAAACTTGAAGGTACGTGGCCTTAGCAGGGGACCCCTGACCATTTGATTGAAAACGATTATAATTTTAAGTATGCCGAAAGAATCGGCGCTGACGTACTGATATAAGGTGGATAAGCTTGTGGCCACGAATATATAAAGTCTCGGCCTCTCGGGTGCATGACTGTGGCATGCCGGTTATATATAATAGTCATTTGCAAAAGCCCGATTTATCCCTTGCAGCCTATTAAAACGTGGAATATAAAGAATGCCCTAGATTTTTCAAACTTCCATTCCCTGAGCCTAGCTAGCTAGCCGACAGAGGTAGAGAGGAATATTGGATAGTGCATGATGATGAAAGGTTAGTATAATGAAAAGAATTGGAAAAAGAATGCTCAAATTTTGATTCATTGTTTACATTTACGTTTGTTTTTAATATCACACACACACACACACACATATATATCTTAATTCCGACAGTCCATGAAATCAAGTAAGGTCACTGTTTGTGGTGTCGTTAGTGTATAGCTAGCTTGCACGTACGATGTGAGAGATTGATTCGTTGGAATTAATGAAGGCCATAAACTGCCATTGTGAAGGTGATAAGCAATGCAAGGTACAGGAGCGTGGAGCACAGGGTGATCGTAAACTCGGACAAAGAAAGGGTTTCGCTTGCCTTCTTCTACAACCCCAAGAGTGACATCCCCATTCAGCCGGCCAAGGAGCTGCTTACGCCGGAGACGCCGCCTCTGTACCCGCCCATGACCTTCGATGAGTACAGACTCTTCATCAGATTGAAGGGACCACGAGGGAAGTCTCAATTAGTAGAATCTTTGAAGAATTCAACTTAATCCCCCACAACTTAATAACCATCCTTCTTAATTAATATTAGTTACTTAACTAAGAGGCCACCCTGGAACCTGTCTCATTCTCGTGGCCAGTGTTAATATATGGTGCTATATACAGCAACCTAAAGTGGTTTTCTGTAATTGGGCTGTCATGGCTGAACCGTGGCGAGGCATCGCTGTTTAATTAGTGGATTTTGTGAGAGGGGGAGAGGAGTATGCTTTCTTTTCATTCCAAATATATACGACCACATCGTCTGTACCACTTCACCTGTATATAAATTTACTCGTTCAAAATTAATTTACTGATGATTACCAGTATAATCGTATCCTTTCTATCCTAATTAAAACGATGCCACTAATCACATCTTCTTGTCTTTTCAGCATTTTAATTTGACAAGATCATTGCCAAATCCAGATTAAAGGGATGAATGTATAATCAAGTTCTGCAACAAATGACCATCATATAACTGATAAGTTCTCATATGGAAAATCATGTACCAGCACTACTCAATTGCTAGTTAGACTCTTTTTTGTGATTAAAAGACTCTATGGTGATTTCTTTTTTAACTTCAAATCAATCTCTTGATATTTTATTAATTTCTATCTTTAATTTTAGTTAAATCACTTAAAATTTTCATATCACATTTCAATTTTTTTAACTTAATTAGGGGAGGGAAAGAAGGAAGAGAGAAAAGGGCTCGAGGAAAACAAATTCATTCAACGATCAATCAAAGCTGATGAATGCACAATAATAATAAATATATTCTAATTTTATTTATAGATCCCTAATATATAAATGTTAAAATAATAATAAAATTCTAAATCTACTCTAAATCATATTCTAGTTATAATTTGAAAAGATAACGGACATAATGTAAAATATTAAAAATAGATAACCCTAATTTTAACTGATAAATAATATCACCATTACTCAAATCCTTAATGAATAACTCCTTATAGTACATTGAGACAAACCCTGGATAGACATCAACCAAAATTCACATCTGTTTCCTATTTATACATGTTTGTTCCGTGTTCGGTAAACTGTGTTGCAATTATTAATTGAAGACTTTTATACATAATTGATAATTTTGTTGTGATTTACTACTTTTTGCACAAAAAGACAATTTTTCATATAACTACTACCTTATCTACATGATGTTGGAGCATTATCCAACCTAATTAAAGGTAGGTTTCTTAAGAACTTTCTCATCACCCTTGAACTCTGAAGCGCGAATAAAGCACATAGCCCATTAGTTGAAATTTAATTCTATTTAAAATAATGAGAGATGGGTATTTAGGGATATTGAACTTTTAGTTAAGGTTTACATTAAGGAGTGAATATCACCTCATAATAAATTTAAATCTATCTATTAATTAAGGTTTACCTCGTAACCAGCAAAATGTATTGGTCCCTTTAATCACGTGTTGCAGGCTAAGTGTGCAGCTTTAAGCGAATTAAGAGGCTAATAACGCTGTGTCTCTAGCCGGTGCTGGTGAGTCACGCCATAATCAAGAATCATTATTTGTTACTTTTGTTAATTAAGCTGGAGTTGAACAGTTAATGCCCATTGCAGCATGGTTGTAGTTTCAATTAATTAGTTTTTTTACAAGAGAATTACTTTAATTTAAAGTCCTGCTATGAATTAATTACTCTAAGATCTCAAGAAGTTATTAATGGTAAATATTTCACTTATCAATAGTGCACCTCGATTTGTTATTAACAACCTCTGAAAACCTTTGAGTAATTAATTCACTATGTCTAAATGCAATTCTCTCTTTTTTTATCTCAGTTTGCTGAATCGAAAGATGAGTCTGATTAAAATTTTGCTTCTGTTACAACAGATTAAAATCATACTTAAGACTTGAATATTATAAATCCGGAGAATTTTGAAATCACATCACTGTACGTAGATGATGATGACCTTTGGCAGTGTTCGGCATACGAACAAAGCGTGCGCAGCCTGATATGTATTTTATTTTGCAAAGGGTTGCGAGCGGTATTTTACATGCATGTCTCTTGATTAAATGTTTATACATTTTAATACGTTGATGATGGATAGATATGAGAAAATATCGTCCTCTACTTTAGTTTTGATTACTTAATTAGTTTCAGATGCAAATAATTAATTAAAAGATGAAAGTGACGTACTAATCATTTTGAGCTCTCCAGTATTAATTGTCGCATGTATGTCGCGCACGAAAACTGGCGTATGGGTTCCTGAACCTTGAAGAGCCCCGTAAACTTGGCTATATGTTCCGCTTAGGTAAATATAGTGATCGGAGGAATCTCAGATCACCACTCAATTTCAGCCGCCAGGAGAAAAATAACACCGTTGGGATGTCCACCCATAGATAAACTGAGTTAGTTAATAACAACTTCTTTCCAACGGTACAAGTAAGTTAGGACAAAACAATCTTAAAATTTGTAAAGATCATCTCGAAATTCATAACTTTTTTAATTCCGTAAATTCTTCTCAGAATCCGTAAAATCTTTTCTCTTAACGGATTCATAATATAACACATCTTGTTCTTGCTTGAGAATCCGTTGGGAGAACAATTTTACAGATTTCGAAGTAAGTATGTGAAAAAAATTTTATCCCGACTTACGTGCAATTTTGCACTCGAAATCATGGTTTTAAAAGTACTTTCTCTTGCTGCTTCTTCCAGATGGTTGTATCGTTGTTGGCTCCGTTTGGTAAGCTTTTCAGGAACCCAAAAGTACGTCCAACAGTGTTTTTCGGTAAAACGAGACAATCTCCTTAACATATTTATCTTAATTTACGTAAAAGTGCTCCTCTAGAAACGAACGGGGAATATCCTCCTTTTTTTAATCTCTCCTCTCCTCTTTCCCCATTTCAAAACCAGCTTCATATTACGGAAAATAGTCTGTCTTCTTTGCCGAACTTCTTGCCTTCACAAAGAACACATGCCGGCGAGATTCTCCTCCAGTTGGAAGACAAAGTTTGTGCATTGGATTGTCCGATCCGTTGCTCCTTGCTTTGTATGCTCCCATAAATTTGAGGCAATCAGCAAACGCATCCGCCACTTCTCAAGCAATAGCAACGTCTCAGGATGCTCAAGTCCTTGTGCGTGAAATGCTGCGAGTTAGTGCTAATTTGGCTTCACCGCCGCCCGTTGCTTCTACCATTGCCACCACCGACGTGACGTCGTTGGTTGAACCCAAGTGTCGAAGGAGAATCATTGGGGGTGTTGCTGTTTGTGGGGGAGGAATTGGTGGGTTCGAGCTTCAGATTGATCTGTTGCTAGGATATGGGTGGTCGTAGATGGAAGTATGTGGAGGTAAGCGATGGCTCGGGGGGTTCGTGCACCTAATGGGACCGACTTGAGAGCAATAGAGTTTGTTCAAGCATACTTTGCCAACCCATATAGTACTTCAGGATCTTTATCCCTCTGTTCTGTCTGTCTTTCTTCCTCCTGTACGTAGCTCTGTGCCTGCTCTTGAGACTCTTGCCTGCACCTCTCGGTCTCTCTTTGCATGTCCATGGATGGTCTCCTTTCAACAATTTTCTCTTCACACTCGAGCATCTTTTGCCTCTTTGTCACTGCCATGCACTTGTATAAGGTAAATCAAAAGTGTTCACAAAATGCATACCTATGTGTGACGGTCCATATTTAAATATGGCATACAGGTACCGATATTGTTAAAAGTGGGATTTTAGTTTCAAAGAAAAATCAAAATTAAAGGTTATGTTTATAAATCAAGAATAAATCTCAACCAGAAATATCTACCGGAAAGACTGAAGATATCAACCGGATCCAGTATCAATGATGACCTATTGACTCGAGTGAAGCAAGCACGAATCATTAATTACCCCTCCCTCCCACTGCCCAGTGTCAACTCTGCAACAGCATCCTCCTCCTCTTTCATTACCTCATTCATTAATTAGCAATAAGAAACCACGAATGCGCTCAATACATCCATAATCAATACTCCCATGACATAACTTTACTAACGTTCCTTCGTCTTTTTGAAATTACTTCAATTTTAATGAGCAAACAAGAAGCACTTTTTCACTTGATGCCCTCCACATCAGATGCGATTGAGCACCTCACCATTTCACACTACGCCTACCCTTCATTATATCGCCGCTTTTGCCTTCCTGTTTAACTTGTCATTCCCCTTCATATACAACGTCACGCTCCCTCCTTCATTATATCAGATGATGAGCGACGATTTCTGTAACAATCCTTGGGAATGAGCAAGAGCTAGGATACATATTGTTCTGTCGTTCGTATCAGAGCTTTTTTAATCACCTTTTTCATTGTTCTGGGAAATAATAAAACTTGCTCTCCGTCCTCTGTTCCGGGACACAATAAAATGAGATTCGGCCATCATTTTGACTCGCGAGGGCTCAAAGTGGCAGCAGCAAGTGATAGAGAGGGATTAATTAGAATCGTAACACCAACAGAATTAAATGCAGTGAAAGGGATTGTTCACTCACAACATGGTGAATCAATGTTTAAATATTTACTAAAAATGCACTCACTTTTAGTACATAACAATGCCTTAGATATCATTGCTTTCAAAAGTAGTACACTGTGTTTACGAAACAAATATATAAATGTAATATGTATTCAAAAAAAAAAAGAAAAGAACACCCATACAGTATGGCAGATTTCTGACCTATACTTGACAGATTTGAACAAATAAATTACACCCATGAACACTCTATTATTGCAATTTTTAAGAAAAGAAAAGGGAAGACAATCGAAGTAGATGCAGATTCAGTTCAGCTTACAGGAGTGGAGTGAATTGTGCATGGTGATCAAACGCTCCATCATTCCAGATTCTTTTTCCAAGTACCGGAGCGTAGCACCGATGATTGAATCCAAAAGCTTAGAGGAATGTGCATGGGCCTCTAAGCTGACCAATTCAACTTCTTCACTTTTGGGCTGCTTAACCCGATCACTTCCCTGGGTCTATCATTTCTCGTGCTGGCCACCCAAGAGCACCCCGAGTGCATTTTTTTTTAAAAAAAAGGTCATATTATTCAGTGCAACGTTTGTTAAATTACCAACGCGATGGAAACCGTAAATCTTTTGTAAATTACCAACATTCGTATGTATGTGTTATGAAAATAAAGCAACACTAAAAAGTTGTGTCAAGAGAATGAATAAATGGGTATAGAATCGTGGTGGAAGGGAGAATAATCATCATTCAATATCAAAATTATCTCAAGTACGTAATAATACCCTCTATTTAAAGGCACAACTTCACCATCTCAATTATATTTTTTTTTTTTTAGTGAAAGACCATCTCAATTATATTAATATCTACATGATAACACCCTCTATTTATGGCTCTTTTTTTATGCCACCTTGAAAAATTATTTTAAATATCTTTTCGAGATTAATTAGGGATTATCATTAAGTTAGAATGTATTATTTTAATCAAGATAATATTTTAAAAGGGTCCTAATAGCCTAAAAGTCAGAACTGCGAGCATTAGGACTAGACCTTTTTTTGAGCAAATTGGACTGGACTTTTTTAATTGGGCTTTTCTTTAAGCTCAGTTAATTCAGGCCACCTGAATTATAGGTTCTGTTCTGCTCAGGACGCCTCTGGTCGGGTCACCACACTCTGCTTGTCAACGCGTTCCCTCAGTCAACCCATTACACGCGCCACCTCTGCGCGTTCTCCGATAGCTCTCCTCCCTTCTTGATCTTGTCGTATCACAACCATCGCGCCCGGGAAACTCAGACGTATATACAGGGAGATACGGAACCGGTTTCAGTGCATGGCGGGCGCCATCCTCCTTTTTTAATTATTATTATTTTAATATATTAATATAATTATAATAATTAATATATTTAAAATATATTTATATAATACATTTAATATTTTAAATTTATTCTATTTTATTTATTTTTTATTTATGAA
>JANTPZ010145777.1:0-23733 GCA_025593235.1 Vachellia pachyceras | reverse complement strand
TTTTTTTTTTTTGGCAAAGGAGAAAGAGTTGGCGAGGCCATATTTATTTTTGGTCAGTTTTGGATTCGTAGTAGCAATAAGCTTCTCTATTCTCTATGAATGATATGGGTTGGAAGGATGTGAATTGTGGGGATCGGAAGAGGTGGTTGGTGGCGTCAATAAGTTTTGGGACAGCCGAATTTCACGAGTAGCGAGTGAGAGCCACTGTTGCTTCTGACTCTCTTTTTCCCTACAAGTAAAACTTGTCACCTACCGCCACTTCACAGCACACCCTTTCAACTCTGTCTTCACGGGCTGTGATTTTTCTGGCTAGTAGTGATGTATATCAGTGAAAGAATCTTCTAAGGGTTCGTTTGGTTATAAGGTTTTGAAATCTAGATTTTAAAACCTAGGTTTGAAATTAGGTTTTCTCTTTCATACTCTCTTTTTACTACTCTTTCTTACTTTCCTCTTTCTTACTTTTTCTCTCTTTCTCTTTCTTACTTTTCTCTTTCATACCCACTTTTTCTTACTTTTTTTCCTCGAAATCTGTAAAAGCTATAACTTCCCAAACATAAATCACATTTCAAAACCTAGGTTTTACCTCGGAATCTGTGAAACCTAGGTTTCAAACCTAACATCCAAACCAGCCCTAAAATGACTTGTTTTTCAATTTCACCTGCAAACAAATGTCAAGCATTTTATAGCCCCGTACGTTTCCTCACCTTATTCTCACACCCGTTTGATTCGCTGAAAATGTGCCAATAGAAACAAAAAAATCGTGACTTTTTATTGGCGGCAGTCGTTTGGTTTAACGAATGCGACGGAAATTTTTCAGCGTACGCGTGAAAATCTCTTTCCACAAAAAACGGTGGGAAGCCAAATTCAGTCGATCGATGGAAGAGCCAAAAGACAGAGTTTCCCCTCATGCGCGCTCTCGCTCTCACTCCCCAGACCATCTTCTTCGTCGTCGGTGTCCTCCTGTGCGCCATCGCTCTTACTATGTTGCTTGACGTTGCATTCATATCGTCGTCGAAGAAGTAGAGGTCACCATAGAAGACAACGGAGATGACAAAAGATGACAGCGGATGACGTAGACAACAGGGGACCCGTTCGCATGGGATGAAGATGTCGTGATATATCACCACATCTTAATATAATTAATAAATATATATATAATTAATAATTAATAATAAATATATATGATTAATAAATATTATATAATTAAATATTAAAAAATAAATAATTTAATTTTTTATTAATAAATACTTATATTTATAAAAAAATGACTATATTATTCATAAATTATTACTCATGTATAGGTTTTGTTTGACAAAATTTTTCAGGAGTTTAAAAATACGTTCAACAGTGTTTTTTCACAAAACGAGATAATCTCCTTTACATATTTATTTCGATTTAATGTAAAAGTATTTTTCTACCGCTTTATCAGAATTTATAATCTCGAATTTACCCCAGCGACAGACATCGCCAAGCTAGGAACACTCGTGCTAGAAGATTCGTATCTTCTATAAATAGTGCTTTCCTCACTAGGCTTCTTTGCAGGTTCACGCACTTCACCGTGCCAGCCGCCTTATTTCCCTCCGCAGAAAGCAAAATGGGAAGCGCCTACGACACTGATAAAGCGGCCGCGAGTTCATTGTCAACCGTATCACCGCCAAGTGGTCAGCCCCATCATGCATCTCCATGGCAGTCTCCCGTGCCTTATTTGTTCGGAGGACTCGCTGCCGTTCTCTGCATCATCATGTTCTCGCTTCTCATGTTAGCCTTCTCTTACAGAAGGCAATCGGCCCGACAGCGACGAGACGGTATCGCACAGATGGAACTCAGCATTGGAGATCAGAAACAGAGTGAGTCTGGTGTAGCCGAATCAGTTCACGCTTACAAGCAGAATATTCTGGTCATTATGGCCGGCGACGAGCATCCCACTTATTTGGCCACTCCCGTCTGTGCCAAATGCTCGTCTCTCGGCGAAGGATTTGAGGAGGTTTTCCAGAAAGGAGACGAGAGTCAAAGAAACTTCACAGAAAACTGACAAGCAGATGTTCGACCACATCGCAACTTCGAGCAGAGGAGCTCCAGAAAGCCGTCAACACAACCTGTGAGAAAGCTGGCTGGTTTGTTTTTGTCGGGCTTATCAATTGCCCTGTTTTCCGGGTCCTCTTGATCTAGCTTATTCATGGCTTCTCATGATGACGATTCGACAAGTGTAAGTTTAAGCCTAGATTAATCAGAATCTGAGACAAGTTTTTACATATTAACATGAACATCAGCTCGGTTCAATGACACACACACAGAAACACAATCGAGCAACACCATTCGTGGCGTTGGTTTTATAGCAGTTTACATATTTGGCATGGCGGTGTACGAGAACCTGGAGTGATAAACAGACTGGGGAAAAATGGTAGGCGGGGGAAGCGGCGGAGGCGTGGCGTTTAGGGCACGGCAAAAGATGACAAGAGTGAGAAGCGCAGGATTTTTTGGGTGAGAGACGATGTGGATCAAGATAGGTGACACGTGTCTTGTTTTCCTTCATCGCTTTAACGCTTAATACCGGTGTGACAGCTTTTTTTTTGACCTGAGCCGGTGTGACAGCTAACAACAAAGCAAGTAACAACACCTCGCCGCTAACGTAACGCGGCTACTAAAGGCTGCGTCCCCTCCCTCATTCCCGCTAACGTAACAACAAATCTTTCTCGTGTTTAACTCTGCCATAAGTTTTACGGTAGCATTAATGTTGATCTGACGGAAGGAGTAGAGTTTGTAAATTCGCTGTCATTATTTAAATTTTCTCAGTGGTAATTAAGCAACCAAAGGTACTATTCTGTCAAAATATGAAGTCGTCCTGGATGGAAAATCAGAAAGCAAAGCACATTCCAGTTGCCGCCTGTGACTTCCAATAAGGTGGTGGAGAAGTAGTTATGGGTTTATTCACAAATATATGAAGTAGATTGTCTCGTTTTACAGAAAAACACTGTTAAACGTGTTTTTGGGGTGTTTGACCGCTTTGCCAAACACCCTCCTAGACACACGCGAGCTTTGCCATTCCATTAAATTGTATTTCCAGCAGAACCCAAATTACCCGAAGCTTTACTGTAGCCGAGCAAATTGTATCATGCTGCAAACCAACTCCCATGAAAACATCGGCTAGCAATTTTTGTAAGGTTAACATAATAAAGTTAATTAAAATGTATAATAACATTTATATAACAAAAACCATAAAAGAAAATCTGACGGGGAAATGAGGCTATTTGATTGATTGATGAGGTGTGCTATGCGTGAGGCGAAAGCAAAAGATGTAAGCCATTGAATGCGTATATTGGGTGTGGCAGAGGGCATAAACGGAATTCGAAGATATTAATAAGCTTGGGTGAGCTGTCAGTAATACGGAGTTCATTATCCAATAAAACCGGTGGTGACCTGTTTTCGTGGGGCTCAAGCCTGATCCATGCGTATATTCCCATCGGATCACAACAAAAAATCTAATCACTTTTGGCTCCACCGTACATTCTCTTCATGCATCTTCAAATCTTGAATCTCACCGACGATGGCGAAGTTCCGCGTTTAAGGGCTTGTTTCGTAGTTATTTTAAAAGGTAAAAATTAAATTTTAAAAAATAATTTTTGAAAAATAATTTTCGTACGATAGATTTTGAAAAGTGATTTATATTTGGGAAGTTATTAGCTTTTACTAATTCCAAAATAAAAAAGTGGGTAGGAAAGAGAAAAGGGAAAGAAAGAAAAGTACGAAAGAGAAGAAAGAAAATGTAACAAAGATGGAAGATCAATAAAGAAAAAGTAGGAAAGAGGAAAGATAAAGAAGAAGAAAAAGTAGGAAAGAAAAAATCTAGATTTTAAACTAAGTTTTTGTAACCAAAATAGCTTTTTAGACAAATTTTGAAACCTAGGTTTCAAGAAGTGATAGCAAACAAGCCCTAAGAAAACATTGGAGAAATATTTTTGCGGTTTACGAGATAAATATGTAAATGATATTATCTTGATTTATGAAAAATACTGTTGAACGTGTGTTTAGTGAGCCTAAACGCTCTCCCGAAGAGATAACTTGTTTCTTTATATTAGGGATATATTAGGGTGATTAGTATTGATATTATTGAGATATATTAGGGATATGATTAGTGAGAGATATTAAGGATATGATTAGTGAGAGATGTTAGGGATATGATTAGTGAGAGATATTAGGGATATGATTATGATTATGTATAATTCTCTAAATGTATAAATACTCTATTAGGGTACATCAATAAATGGGAATTTTAGAATATTTCTTTTTTCTCATCTAACATATCATGGCATGTGATAAATGCCAAAGATTTGGGGATGAGTAAAAGCCCTCATATGCCTCAACAACCTATGCTTTTCTTTGAGGTTTTCAATTTATTTTCATCTATAATTTGATCAATCCCTACGATAATGCAAGATTTACTATTTTAAACTCATAATCTTAGATTTTTTAATTTAAATTCAAAATCATAGATTTACTAATTTGAATTTAGAATCTTTTAAACTCGTATTGATAACTCTTCAAATATATTAAAATATATCTCAAATATAATAAAAAAATTAAAGAGTCATCGCTCTCCCTAATAAACAACTTGTTTCTCTAGCAATCATGGCGGTGGCGGTAATGAAGCTCTCCTTAAGGCTGGTGTTGTTTGGACTTTGGACTGTTGTTTGGACTTTTCCATCAAAAACATTTCCATTTCCATTAAAAACATTTTCATTTCCACAAAAACATTCAAGGGTTAGAGTTTTGGTTTGGTGTTGTTTGGACTTTGAACTGCGCTTCTGTGTTTAGGCTGTATGGCTCGTTTGGTATGTTAAAATTGATTTTGGTAGAAATGGAGATAGAAATGGATATAAATATAAAAAAATGATGGGCCACAAAATCAATTACATGGAATTAAATACAATTCCATGGGTACATCATTGAATTCATTTCTACTCATTTTGAATTACATTTCTAATTCCACCATACCAAATATAGGAAATGAATTCAATTTTCAATTCCACCAAACCAAACGTGCCATTAGTTCCTAAACTTTATTTGTTCGATTTTTTTGGTTTAAGGCTTTAGGTTGTGTAATTTAACTTTATTTAAATGCAATTTTTATTTGTGGCTAAAAAAAAATCTTGAATTTCATATCAATTCAAATAAAAACGGTATCCTTCCGTCGTTACGCTCTCTCTCTCTATTTTTTTTTTTTTAAATCAACACATAACCATCATGTTCTTAATAACACAGGATGCGCCATGTGATTGTTAAAGTTGGTAGCTAATTTCTAAAGCAACCACAAAACAAAAATGTAGGTGATCATATAATTTCCACCTACTGCAAAACTAATTCTCCTTGAAGCACAACACAAGAGGCAGATATTAATCTCGTACATTCGCACCAGCCACCAGCTAGAAATCAAATCTCAACCGTGCACGCAAATGATAGGAGCATTTAAACTCCGATCACTTTTTTTTTTTACCTTACCTCACAGAAAACGAACGCTATTAAACGTGGATATATCTTTTATAAAAGAATTGAGAAAGTTAATCATTTGATCTCTTAAATTCTGACTTGCTCAGAACCCGGATCATTAACCTTTATTCAATGCAACTCATTCCACTTAGTTGTAACTCAATACACGAATTTTTAATTTGGGGTTTATTTGGAAACTCTTTTTAAAATAATTTTTATAGATTCTGAGATAAAATCTAGGTTTTGGAGAATAAATTTTAGAAAATAGCTTTTACAGATTTTGAGGCAAATCCTAGGTTTTGAAAAGTAATTTATGTTTGAAAAGTTATTAGCTTTTATGGATTCTGAGGCAAAAAAACAAGTAGGAGAGAGGAAAGAGAAATAATGAAAAGAAGAAAAAAAGAAATATAAGAAAGAAAAAGTAGGAAAAAGGAAAGAGAAAAAAAGAAAAAGTAAGAAAGAGAAAATAGAAAAAAGGGAAAAAGTAGGAAAGAGGAAAATGTAGAAAATGAGGAAATAGTAGGAAAGAGAAAACCTAGGTTTCAAACTGAGATTTTGTAACAAAAAAAGCTTTTCAAAAAAATTTTTGTACTTGGACAAAACCTGGGTTTTGAAAGCAAACATAGGTTTCACAACTATCTTCCAAACAAGCCCTTATTGAAACTCGAGCTGGTAAAACGGATTGGCCTGCGGGCCCAATCCGCCAACAAGTGGCTGGTTCGAGCTGGCAAAAGCCAACCCGACGGGTTCAACCCGTGCAATCAGGCACCTATATTTTTTTAAAAAAGTTTTATTTTAAAAATAATATATTATATATTTTTCTTAGATTTTTTATCTTAATATTTTTTCAAAGTATGATAAATAATACTTAATACATTCAAAAGCAGTATAAAATCTTTTATTTTTCATATCAACTTTCTATAATACAATACTTAAAATTATAACAAAACATCAATATTTATATTTTTGTTTTAAAACATGAAAAAAAATGTCATTATTGAAAATTTATCAATAGAAAAAAGAATGATGAGTCAATTAATATGATATGACTATATAATCTTATGAAAAAAATTAAAAAAGAAAAAGAAGAAGAAAGAAATATATTTTTTAAAATAAAAAATAAAAAAAATATTCTAACAGTGGCGGGCTAGCCCGTGCCAACCCGTGTGGGCCACCCCGTATTACTAACACTAATTGAAACTCAATCTCATAGTTTTAATCATTTTATAATATAGTCTCTAATATTTTATTACATATATGATTTGTTTTTAAAATTATACGGACTAAATTATAAAATGATTAAAACTATAGTGATTAAATTGCAGTGAGTCAGAGTTAATTGACTGAGTTGCATTGAGTCAAAGCTGAGGAACTAAATCACATTTGGATTAAAACCTGAGGTATCAAAAGACTAATATTTTCAAAAGAATTCAAATATTTTGGGTTGGTTTATTATAAAATTTGCTGGGTAGATCTGAGGGGCTGATCATGTCATGCCTCCAAGCTGCTTATACATAAATCATGGAATCACTTGAAAGGAAATGGGAGCAGGAGGGCTGATGGACAGTTGGCACCGGGGAAATTGGGCCTAAGAAAATGTTGGGCCGTTCAGTTGAGCCCATATTGGATCCATTCATAGTTATTCAGAAAGCCTTATTCAAGTGAGCCATGTATCATGAGCCCAAACTCGCCCGCTCATCATCAAACTAAGCATGTTTTTCTCGTTTACTTTAATTCGCTGTCCAAGAAAATGACCGCCTGGACTTTTTTGCAGGCAGCACTGTCTGAGACTGGATTTCCAGACCTGCCCTAAATCTTATTTCACCTTTAAAGGCAGGCAGAAAACAAACAGTTCCTCCAGT
Organism: Vachellia pachyceras; assembly: GCA_025593235.1. Taxonomy (NCBI): domain Eukaryota; kingdom Viridiplantae; phylum Streptophyta; class Magnoliopsida; order Fabales; family Fabaceae; genus Vachellia; species Vachellia pachyceras. Next base: position 16,387 of record JANTPZ010145777.1, on the reverse strand, counting down.
AATAATTGATCCATGAAACCAAAATGCCAACCTGCCCATTTCTTAATGCACTGTAATTCATTGTTCTTAAATCCGCAAATCAATAAAACTCCACACATAAAGTATCGTCTGAGCTGGACATAACGGGTGTGTGTTTAGGAATTTGTTGGGAGAAAGGAGTTTACAGATTTTGGGAAGAATTTACAAAATCCAAAAAGAATTTACGGATTTCAAAATATATTTATCTTGACTTACGTGTACCGAAGTTATTCTCAAAAACTCAAAAACAGTCAGTTGCAGATGTAATTACATATGAGCGAGATAAGAACAAGTCCGTATGATTAAAAGTCACGTGTATTCATCACTCCGGATTAGTCGGTTACCCCGGGTTACCTGATCCAGTTGAAAGAAGGTCAGAGACTCAGAAAAAGACGCCGGATACCGGGGGTTCTGTGGATCAAAGGCCCACCTTCTTGTTGTTGACAACAAAAGAAGTCACTTAAAAAAAACAGAGAGATGAAAACAAAAACTGTGTATTGCGATGTGAAAGTGACCGAGGGACATAAGATGACAAGAGGCTTGCAGGCCGCACCGTAACACCTCACACCTCTCTAATGAAGCAGAGTGGGGTCCACTTTCTACGACGAAGACCATTTTCTGCCGGTGCATCCCCACCCCCATGTTTTTACTCCGTAGTTTATTTGGCTAAGCCTTGCCCACGCGTCGTCGCCCAATTGGCTATGCGCCGGATCTCTCCGACCCCACCAGATAGATGGATTAGACAGACCTGTTTCGAATAACCACGCCTCCTCCCTCAACCACCCATGCTCAACTTTTCCTCGTTGAGTTCATACATTGCTCTCAGCGAGAAGGGCTTGGACTCTACCTTCAAACTGGAACTTGATACGCTCCCATGGCTTCTAAGCTCTGCGACTCCTGCAAGTCCGCCACCGCCACCCTCTTCTGCCGCCCCGACTCCGCCTTCCTCTGCCTCGGATGTGACTCCAAGGTCCATGCCGCCAACAAGCTCGCTTCCCGCCACGCGCGTGTCTGGGTCTGCGAAGTCTGCGAGCAAGCCCCTGCTCACGTCACCTGCAAGGCTGACGCTGCTGCTCTCTGCATCACCTGCGACCGTGACATCCACTCTGCCAACCCGCTCGCTCGCCGTCACGAGCGCGTCCCCGTAACTCCCTTCTATGATCCCGTCCACTCCGTCGGTGCGCCGTCTGGTGCTGCTATCAACTTCCTCAACGACCGTTACTTCTCCGACGCTGATGCTGATGTCAGCAGGGAAGAGGCGGAAGCGGCTTCCTGGTTGCTGCCTAACCCTTCCAATCCCAAGGCCGTGGAGAGCCCAGATCTGAACTCCGGTGAGTACGTGTTTCCCGAAATGGAGCCATGCCTAGATCTGGATTTCGGGCAGGCCGAAGCTCAGGATCAGAACAGTTCCGGCACCGATGGCGTTGTGCCGGTACAGAGCAAGAGTGCACAGATTCCATCCCTCAACGACCACTACTATGACATGGAAATGACTGGGTCGAAGAATTTCACCTACGGTTGCAACGGCAGCCAGTGCCTGAGCCAGAGTGTAAGACCTTTTGTTTCTGGAATTTTACAATTCATTACATTTCAACCTTGATTTTTAGCTAACACGAAAGTGTTCAGGTGTCGTCGTCTTCCATGGAGGTTGGAGTGGTTCCAGATGGGAATGCGATATCGAACGGATACAGCAAGACAATGATGGGGAGTGAGAGCCAGCCGGTGCAGATATCAGCCGCAGACCGGGAAGCTAGGGTATTGAGGTACAGGGAGAAGAGGAAGAACCGAAAGTTCGAGAAGACCATTCGGTACGCTTCCAGAAAAGCATATGCGGAAACAAGACCCAGGATCAAGGGCAGATTCGCAAAACGATCGGAGGCGGGCCGCTTCGGAGCGTACGGCGTCGTACCAAGCTGCTGATCTCACCGGTGGCAGCTGCATATCAAGTAGTTAATCGTGTATATATTTTTTGTTGTGCTTCTTTTTCGTTGTACTTGAATCTGAACTTGTTTCTTTGATATAAATATGTAGCTATGAATTTTGGTGGTTGATGATATCGTATTGGAATCACCGAATCAATAGCTTATCCTTTTGGCTTTTGATTTGAGGAAGCATGGAATGAGATATTATAATAATAAGATTGAAAAGCAAAGCATGATGATGGACGGCCGCGAGGGAAGCACAAGGTGGTGAGTGTATCAAAATCTGGGATCCCATTGGCTTCTGTAATCTGCAGTGATTTAATTATTAATCTCAAGTGGGATTATAATGATAAATTTGCAACAGATGTATGGATGAGTCAGGGATGGTTGTGACTGTGACTGTGAGCAGCCATGTTTGCTGGAGATTTTGCTAATACAAAATTGAAGCTGTGTCCTCCGCGTGTAGATCTTATTTTCTCTCACTGAGCGCGGTTAAAAAGTACAAAAACCTTTTTGAAGACGTCATTTCGCGGCGGGGTCTCCGGTGAATGATGTCATTAATAAATTAATTATTCACGCTGTGGTGTCAATTTTCAATTACTGCAAATAAAAAAGTCAATTTTTTGTATTTTAATTGTTGGGAAGTTCTTATCAATAAAAGTCGTATTTTATTCATGTCGATGTTTGGTTAACTAATTTTACCCTTTGACTTATTTGGAAGAACGTTTTTTTAAAGTTAAACATATTTTTAACAATGTTTTTTCTATAAAATGAGATAGTCTTCTCCATACATTTATTTCGACTAACATAAAAATAATTATCTACTGCGTTTTTAAATGGGTATACAGTTCATTATTAAAGTGAAATTCATGTTTACAGGGTATCGTCCGACTTAACTGTTGCCCAAATGAGTGAGTCCTCTTTCTTTTTTTTTTTAAAACCTTTTCATTTCAAATCATGATAAGGTTTCATGGAACAGATTTAATCTTCCAAAAATCTCAATAAATTTTTTATATTTAAATTTATTATTATATGCTCAGTTATAACCAAACTTTTAATTCGATTTATTCTTTAAGACTTTGTAGCAATTTTCTCCCTTTAATATGAGCTATCCTTCAGTTGGCAAGGGATGGATTCTATCATTATTAAAAGGTAAATTAAAAAATATGTAATTAATATTTTAACAATACCAATAATTAATTATTTGTTAGGGATGAGGTAAGTATTTTTTATGCCCCTATTCTTAATATAAGATACTTGTAACTAATTTATAAGGATTAAGAAAGGTAATTAAAAATAAATTGTATTATTAAAATGGTAAAAATCATCTTTTTAAAAGTATGCTTTAATTGAAATTATTGTATCTTAATTAATTTTAATTTATTTCTTACTTGATCTCTCTACAATATGTGATTAACGACAGTACCTGTGGAAAAGACATTTTAGATAAAAAAAATTAGTAATTGATGTCCATGAAACATCTTCTATGGAATTATCAAGAATTAATGTTTTCCCCTATGAATATAAATATTCCATTTCTCAAACGCCAGTGGTTGGTCCCTACGAATAATTATGAATTAGATGCTTCTGGAACATCCACTTCAAGTGATTTCATTGGCCATTATCGTCGTGGATGGAAGGTGACGCCCTAATTAATTTCTCACACACTGGAACGAAATATTCACACCCATTGATTAGACTGCGTCACCTTCCTAATATCTGCCCTAATTAATTTCCTTTGTTCGAATCGGTTTGAAGTTTGAACCCTTCAATTCCTAATGGTTCATCTTCACAACTTAACCTCCATGCACTTGCGTTTAGCGCAATGAACGATTCGTTGAACACTTTGAAGTTTGAATGAACATAGCTACCATCACACCATGTCTTTCACAACATTATAATACTACACTTAGATACAGACGATGAATCATGTTAAAAAAACATGCAAAAGGGGAAAAAAAAACAGAATCAGTGCAGTACAAATTCAAAAGACAACCTCAGCAGCAACGAAGGTATTGACTCTTTTACAGTGGGGAAACTTGGGCCACAGATTCTTTACACATATTCCCCCTCTTTCTACGCACGCACAGCTCTATTCTAGATGATCGTTATGAGTTTAAGTGTTGGTTTTTCCCCTATTCTTGCAACATAATACATGACTATATGAAATACCTACCATGAACTATATGTAAGAGCATAATTTGACATATCCCATCCTTTTAATCTGCCATAAATCGCCACCAAGCAGGGACTTTGCTCTCCTATCCTTCTACCGATGGGCGCGAAATACTTCGAGAAGTGCTGCTGCTCTGGTTCTGGTTCGTCAAGAAACGAACGACAACACATGTGATATTGTCAGAACTACCCCTTTGATATGCTTCATTCATCAGCCTCTTTGCAGCCTCCTCTGCATCCGCAATTGGTTTTATCATAGAAACAGCTTCCTGAGGACAACAATACCAAGAGTTAAAAAAGAGTTTCTTTTTCTTTTTTTTTTTGTTTAGATACAGAAAATGAGTTCTCTGTCAAACACAGTTTTTGAAACCAACATCAATATGTTAGTGCAAGGTCTGTAGGCAATAAATATTTCACTCATGCTTTCCAGAAACTAATTTACCGGTTTTGCCTAACCAACGAATGATTCTGTGCAACTAAATGTAAGTAAAAAATGGTAGCATTCCAACAATTTTCAGCAGAATCTGATTCGTTTCGTTTCAACGAGCTTATAATCTAATGACGGAGATGAAGAATAGTAATCAAAGAAAAGAAAGGGGAAGAATTTTTTTTAAAAAAATTGCAGACCTCATTAGTGACAACATCCCATAGCCCATCACTGGCCAATATGAGAAACTCAAGAGAGCTGTCGACTTTTTCTTCCTGAAAGACCAAATGCATTCTCGTAAATACAATATACAGGGGGCCAAAGGAGGAAACACACGCACACACAAATAGCGCAAGTTAGGCAGTTTATAAAGCTTGTTCTTATTTTCCATCTTGTCCTTTCAAACAACATTCAACCTTCGACCCACTAATAGAATGCTTTTCAACGGAGACTTCATACTATCCACTGCTTGTGATAAATCTATAAATATATCGAAAAATGGATGCCACCATGACAGAAACACACCTGGATTTCGGGATCAGCAACAACATACTGCTTCAGGAGTCTATCACCAAATGCCCGAGACACGGCAAGAACACCACCAACTCTCCAAGTTCCTGAGAATATAATTTTAATTTTTTTAATGGTCACAAGTCAGATAGATTACCAAATTAAACCAAGAACAATAACTAGGAGATTAACTTACCAGCCCACATGACAAAGCCCCCGGCATCTTCAATCCTTTGCCTCTCATCAGTTTGGTCTGGCTTATGATCTCGAGAGACAGCAATGGCTAGAGGAAACCACAAAAGGAAGTATTTATATTATTTTTTTAATTGGGGAAGGTTAAAGATTAAACCAATTCAATTATCTATAAATGAATGCAGAAGAAACATTCATAAATACATGTAGACACTCACACTCTCATGCACTAAGAATACAATATTTAAACCTAATGTACCCTAGGCATCGTATGTTATCAATGAAGGCTTCTCAAAAGTAAAAGTGGAGCTTCCACATAAATGCCTTTCATCAGACACTAGGTTGTAGGACAAATTTCTCACAAGTGATGCATGATAAGGGCAAGAGCCGGTATAAAAATTATGAATGTATCATCTAGAATTTGCAAATGGGAAAATGTCAGCAGATAAACTCAAAATAAATGGTCAGCAGACTATTTCATGTTATATATGTATGGTTTTCTCACACTAGCAGATCTGAATCTTTGTGCGCTTGTAAATCAGAAACTAAAGGAACTGGTCAAAGAAATTATAACATACGTAACATATGCAAGGTAGAAAAAAGTGGAGCTCTTGAGACAATACTTAAACATTACTATACTATTCATGCCCCAAAACAGACAAGCAGAGGCAATGTAACCACACAAAAAAGGAACTTCTGACAGAAGGAATTATGAGCCTAATATATTGCAAAACTAAAATTCAAGTGAAAACCTAGTGATCACATGCATATTTAATATTTATAAGAATGTACATAACCACAGATAAAGCCACCAGCCTTACCATTACCACCCCTGCATATAACAGCTCTGGAGTCACCAACATTTGCAACAAGCAAACGGTCACCAACCAGAATTGCAGTAGAAGCAGTTGATCCAGCATCTCTGTTTTGAGTGTTTTCTGATTTGAGAAATTCAGAATCGGTATGGTTATATGCATCAGCTGTAGACAAGATAAGTTTGACAGGAGAAACAATGTTATCTTCTGGACCTAGAATATCAGAGAGCAACAAACAAAAGATTCGTAAAGCTGCAGGTAGGAGATGGCAAACCAATAGCTGCTTTGGTGTCAGAAATAAACTTTGGATGCCTGATCAAATTACTGAAGAGGTTTTGCTTGACATACTCAGCAGCCCGTGCGCCACCATGACCTGAGAGAGTTAAAATCTTGTAACCAATGTACTTAAAGCTCCATATGCATTTTGGAGTAGGCCAAAAAAAAAGGAATATCGAGCATATGCTAAATAAATGAAAATTTTGATCCAGCCAACAAAGGATCATTCCAACATGGTTAGACAAAGAGCATAAGACTTTCTAATGTCAATCAAGAGAGAAAACAGATAGTTTCTCACACCAAACAAGAAACACTATGCACCTGAATGAAGGTTCCAAAGTACTCATAAGAAACAACAGAAAATAGCATGTAATCCTCATTAGCAGAAAAAAATTGAGTTTAAGAGGTTGAAGCGTCTGGATATTGTTCCCATGCAATTTACTTAGATGGCCAAACTCCAGAGACAATTTCACCCTGCTTGAAGAAAACAATACTATAGCCATGCAGAATAATCCCTGAAAATGGGGGGGCCATTATATGACAGTTATATATGATTAAAATCGCCACAGAAGCACTTGCATGTGGCATTATTGATTTCACCAAAAACTCCAAAAAAAAAAAATCTTCTTAACAAGGGTAAAGGAGGGGGAAAGGAAAGAAATTTGCAAAATTTGCAAATATACCATCAAAAACTCCAAAAAGGCCAACGATTTCACCATCAACACCGTCAATTCTTGTCTCATAAAAATCTTCCATTGAAGATCTCTTGCCAGGAGAGCTAGCGTATCCATAACTGAACTTTCCGTTCTGGCTGTTGACACAAAATGGAAGAGAATTGTCAAAATTATCTCAAAAAATCTCATTCTTGAACATTGCAATAAAAGGAAATTCAAGAGAATTTTAAATTTCATCATGCCATCCAATTTCAAAGCGGCACAAAATATGCATGATTATTTATTCTGATCAATAAGTGAATCATTGAAAGTCATGCATAAAATCCAACAACGCAGAATAAACTCTCACCAAAGTATTGAGCATGGAGATGCAACAAGCTAAGACCCAACTCACACAGATTTGAAACATTCAATTTGATACTATGACACCTCCTCTATATTTGTTTAAAAGGTAAGAAACCAAGAATAATCACAGTCTAATAATAGGGGAGAAAATCACAGGAAATAGTTAGGGAAAATGAGGAAAATAGCATGGTGGAATTTGTATCTCACAGGGAACTTGCTATTTGGCAACCTAATCACATACTTCAGGTATTTTAATGCAGATCCAATGTCCTCTAACACACTCTCTCAGACATTGATTAATGACTCCAATTCTGAGGCTCACCAGGCAGGGGCAAAGAAAAAACTATAAGTTGCCGATTCATTACCTTTGAATCGCTAACATAAGTTTCCACTTCTTTGAGGTATTATATGGAGGATGTAGGCTGGAATGGACAAGTTGAAATTTGTATAAAAATGAGTGAATAGTCGTCTTTGTAACAGCTATATGGACAAGTTGAAGTTTTTATAAAAAACGAGGGTGACAAGCGGTCTTTGTAACATTTATATCATGAATCACCGCTACATCAAGATACTGTAATTCCAACACTAATTTTCTGCAGCCTCATAAGTCAAATTACAATTTTATTTAATACAAGTTTCAATTAAACCCTTTTATTTCTAAAGATATTCTCCTGAAAGAGCAGAAAAACAGTGACAAGGCATCTTTATAACAGTTTAATGAAGCCAAGAGATTTCTGCAATTTTTCTGCCCTTTTCTTTTCTACCTTTAACTGCTAAATGGTGACTTTGGGTTTATTAACCAACTAGACTGAATCTTACTGATAAGGTCCTTAATCTCATAGGCACAGAGCTTGTATATTCTCTGCTCATTCTATCACAAGGATGAATCCAAAAGGGTATATGAACCATAGGAAAAAAAAATACCAGTCCAACTGAACAGGAATACAAGTCATGCGAATTACAGTTATACAAAGAGGAATCCTTATAGAAGTATGACATTTGCCCAACTTTCCTCCACATATTATCAATTAGCCAAGGTAGAGATAAAACAAATGGGCCAGCCCCAATCCAGAACCATTGTTTGGCAGTAAACACTTCAAAGGCTGAATAGGATCTACAGATGCCTAGCCGGAAATTTCATTAATGATAAATACATTATAATAATTCCAAAATATCTGCTCCATTATTACTTATTTTCTAGCCCTTTCATGAATCGCACAGAACCAAAGTCATGAATACGAAAGTTAAGGCAATAAGGAGTAAATATAACGCCGCGGATATAAATGACAAAGATTTAATTCAACCGCCAACTATGGATTAAATCAATCTGCAACATTGACTATTAAACGCACAGATAAAGCTACTATTTTATCCTACTCTAGATCAGAAAAAGGATCAATATGCTAAAACAAGTTAACCTGAGTCCTCCGCCGCTCACAGGGGCATCTTCAGCAGCATGAACCTGGCTTGAGGAGGACAAAACCGAATTGAGATAGCCCATATTATAACTTGAATGTTCTGGGTAACCGGATACTCTTTCCTTGACCAATATAAGAAAGTGAAGAAACAAAAGCTGTATTGCGTATGTATAGCTGATTCTCGCGTGCCAATGATTCCAATTTATCATGACATGAGTGGGGTCACCCAGAAATTAATAGCTATCAAGTTTAACCTTCACAGAAAACCCAAAGGGAAGAAATCGTAAATAATTTCACAAGACGAGATAAATTCCGCAGAGATGCGAACTTCGTGCATTGATATTGTATTTACATCTACCAAGCAAAAGATGCTAAATCTAAAATAGGAAGATCAGTAATTTGTAGGAATTATTGCACAAAGTAAAGAGGGTAATATCAATTATTAGGTACAGAAGGTACCTGAGGAAGAAGAATAGAGCCGAAATGCCATGACAAGGAGGGACAGAGCTTTAGGACGAGAAGGGGAAAGGACGAAAGAGGAAGAAAACCCAGACGTATTATGTTGTAAACGGGTTCAAATTAGCTTATTGTTTGTTCAACAATAGAGTTGAGAATTTGGACATGACAAAATCAATCTTTTTTTAGGAAAACAGTGGCAACAACATCCGAAAATAAGAGGAGGAAAAAATGTTTTTACTTTGACGATTATTATTATTATTCTGTTATTAATTTTTTATTATTTATTGATCATTGCTCTTTAATTGAACTCAATGGCCGTTTCTAAGAATAGTGCGGTAACTCGCATACGCGTCGCCGGGGGATACGGTGGCTTAAGGTGGAACAGAGTCAAGGTTTTACAGACAAAACTGTATCCCTCCATTAAGAAAGCATCTAATTCGATGGGGCTGACACGTGTAATTTGCATGCAGAAGTAGACCCAGGTCTATGATTCACGTTTTAGCCGCCCCTTCATCGCCACGTTTTAACGTTTTACCTACACCGTACAGAATCCTACGCTTATTGAGACAAAATTTCTGTTATATATTTACTTCGGAATTTGTATCCGTTCTTCCAACGGACTATCCAAACAAACCCTATAGTGTACGGCCAATTATTCACCTCTTTTACTGCTAAAAGCTTGGTCTTTTGTCTATGAGCAAGAATCCGCCGACCAACTCCACCATTGGAACCTGCGAATCCAACTAAAGCTAATGAAAAAGAGATGCGCATGGCAGAAAATAGGGTTAAGCATTAAGCAGACTCGTTAATGAATTAGTTTTTGGTACCTTGAAAACAGCTGCTATACAGAGATCCGTTTTTTCGCGATCCATAATGCAAATGGAAACGAGCAAGTTGGATGTCATCCCAATTAGGAATTCCAACTAAAATGTTCACCACTGTGTTAGCATGCCAACTATTAGAATCTCGACCACATATCGGATAATTGAAAAATTAATTAAAGATATATGACCTTCAAATAAGTCTTATCAAATTGACTAATTCTATTTCAATTGAAAGATAAATAAAAGATTCACTCATTTCTTTGAATTTTACTAAAGAAAAAGTCTTAGCTCATACTTCATGGTTCATATATTTTTTATTAAACACATGAATTTTTTTAGTAGAGTGAATTTTATTCGAGACATTAATGGACACTAAATATAGGTATCATTTTTACTATAGATTTAAATTTTGATTTGTTATGTTATAAGATATCAATACATTTCACTAAACTCGACACTTGTTGATCCATAGTCTATATTTGAACGCATTTGAGTTGTGCAACAGCCAAATAGCATTTTCAGAGACATAGGGTAGTTATTACTCTTTCAATCTCTAATGGCACTTTTGGTGTTTCATTACACAGTGACATGTTGCTTGCTACCAACTTCTTTCTTCCCCACTCCACTCTAATTATAATCATATCATATTTGGATATTGGGGCCTGCAGAGGCCAATAAGAGGAGATTGCTTGATTTGGCGAGAACAGTTAGATATCAAGACAGGTACGTGAAAGCATCAAGTCCGACCCATTGGCCTGGATTTTCTGGCAAACATTATCTGAGAGAAGATTGGGTGGGATAGGGGTCAACTTAATTGTGGAGAGCGTCAGCCTTGTTCCTGTAAACCTCACACAAAATTGTGGGGCTTGTTCATTGCCTATACTCAACGAAATTATCATCCAAACTTGAAGTATACATAACCTTCCCCGTCTACGACTATGATGTATTATTGATGTCCACCAGCATGGTTATATCAAACTATTATTTTCCAATTTGTTTGCGAGCATCTAAGAAGCTAGCTACATCGCGTGACAACTTATAAATTCTTTCCCACGTCGCTGAATGAATCGAATCTCAGCAAAACATGAAGAGAAATGCTGCTTGAAAGGGCACTTTTTTTTGGGGGGGGGTTGGTTTCACATATCATCAAGCACATGTAATGAACTCGGCCAAAAAATCCCATTAGAATGATTGTCACCGAAACTAATAGAGAATTATGTAATCGGCTTGTTGCAAATTCTTAAATTCGTCTGGTTGCCGTTTGGTGCCCTTCCAACGCGGGAACAAATGCAATGGCAGCCAAGTGGCACGCAATGAGAGAGGCATATAAAAAATATGTAAAGTATACAAAAAAAGCACGCCAACCAGAAGTCCAGAACTAAGGAAACATTCTCGTTCAACGTGTTTATCCAAAATGTATTTATGAAACAGTAATCAACAAAAAATAACGCAAGCACTACATATACACTCCTTCCATTTATAAATAATAAACTCAACTTCTCTGTCAATCCGTTCTATTACGGACACCGATCAATAATTCAACATAAACATCCATCAAAATATTAAAATATATAAGTGAAAAAAATTATATTTGAAAAAGAATCCAATAGATACAAAAGAATGACCTTTCACAAGCCACTTTACTCAACTGGCAAGATTAATTTATAAGTTTAATTTTTTCTTGATGAGCTTTTAAAACAGCTACAAGAAGGAAATTTTGAGACCAAGTCCACTCACTTTTAGTTCCTACATGCTAAAATGTGCCTCTACAGTCTACTTCCATCTGTGGAGAAGTTTTGATAAATAAAGCCAAGACGCTTCTTGCAGTCTCTGGTTTAAATGATAAGCTAGAGCTGAAATAATGTCTATAGTAAATTTGTGTACATCAGGTTTCACTGCCATCCGTAGAAGCATGGCTGCCCACTCACCTGGCGCCAACCTAATCACCTCATTAAAGTACTGAAAGCCTTTTCCAATCCTATTGAGAACAACACGCTCCTGCATGCACAAGAATGTTACATTTCAACATATTGACACCCCAACTTACATCTAGTGGCACAAGGATGCACAAGGACAGATAAATATAGGGGCCATCATCGACAGTCTCATCCTTCCTTTCAAGATTTTCTCCATAAGATAGCGATAAATGCATTCATAGATTTACATGTGTTTCATAACTAGCAGCGTACAGCTCAACTTTTAGAGCTTGTGCTAGAAGCCTTCCCTAGTGAATTCTACTGTAAAAGCCATTTTTAAGCAGGGTGGCAAGCGATGTAGTTATTTAAAAAAAAAAAAAACCTGATTTGTGTGTTCATTGAGACAAACTTCAATATTACCTCATCAAATAGCAATCCGCTAGGGAACTGAGGCCTCTCCTTTAACAGGTGATCGATGATTTCATCTTGCATGAATAAATCAGCTGCTTCTATTATATCTCGAAGAAGGAAAAGACGCACTCTCAGACCCTTGTCTGATAGAAGGAACAAAAGAAGATCTTCAGTGGCATCAACAACAGAATGCATGTCAAAGTACCTCCAACCCAAAGGGTTTGAAGGCTTCTCAGAAGTAGGGTCTTCAGTTGACTCAGAAGCCTGCTCAGATATTGCTGCTATCTGAAAATTGAACCCGTACAAAATTTAGACTAAGATTGCATATAACATGAGAACTATCTCATACTTTATCCTAGAGTGTTTAAACTTGAGTGGAGCAATACGTGGGAGTAACATTGCAATCCCTCCAAAACATTACTAGCTCGAGCCTGCAGTTTTAGCCCAAGTCATGTCTACACATTCTTGAGTGAGCGTGACAAAATTAACTTGCAAATTTATGATCTGATTTTAACTAGGCCGCATGTATCAAGTGAACATTAAGCTCATTTTGCACAGGTTCTATACGTAGCTCTTAAAAAACTATAGATCAGTAGCCATGCAGCATCTCAACCACAAACCTCCGCACACAAGGCAAGGCAGGGGAGGGAAGGAGTGAGGACTGGTTGCAGAAAAGTAAATTCCGTTAATGATTGCTGATTAGATCATGCAATTTGAGATATAGTTATTCAAATGCACAAGGAAAACCAGAGGTGCATAGAGGCAACCGTACTGATTGGGTTGTGCCACTCATGTAGGGTTCCAACTTACCAAATCCAGGGGCAAGTAAGAAAAGGATTCATCAGCATGTATAACTTAGAACAGTCCGTAATATGAGATGATTAGATCATGATGAAGAAAATAGTAAAAATATTCCAACCATGTAAATTTCTATAAGGCTATATATACAGAGATCAGCTAACCCACACAAAAATAGCATTGGATGGCACATTGCAATGTAGAGAGATAGACATAGATAGATAGAGATGGGGTTGTGTGAGAGAGAGAGAGAACAACCAAGCGCTCTAGTCGATTCCACCTAATAGATCCATTGTTACGAATGAGAAGTTGCCTCAAAATTCTTCTCATATCAGGACTTGGGTCTGCAATCAGTCTCCCAATGACAAATGGATATGCACTCTCGACGACTTTAAATTCAGGATCCAGAACTTTTGCAGTGCCCTCAAGTGATCCCAATGCTCTTACCACTAGAGCATAGTCGGGTGGGAGGGAGAAGTTAAATTCATACATAACATCGTAAAGTTGGTTCATGATTCCCTGAAATCCAAGGTAACAATGGAAATTAAGAAATTGAGCACTACAATTCCCATACTTGAGCTTCCCATGGGAATTAAACCAAAAAAATTATCCGTCTGAAGCATTGCCAGAACAAAATCTGAAAAAATACATTTTTCGAAGTAACTTTAAGGCTCAGGAGCCCAAAACAGAATAAAAGGTTTTTTTTTGTAACCCTAGGCATCCAGTAAGTTGTAGATGCCTGCCACTATTAGAATTCTACGTGCCAAAAAATTATAAATATGTGATAGTTACATTATTATATCCTAGCAGCAACAATATTAAAAAAAAATTAAACGACAAGGCTAAGGTGACAATGTACATTTTGAATTTTCAGGAAGAAATCAACACAAACCCAGAAGGAGGAGAAGAAGCACAGGGAAGAACCTGGAAATCACGCGATTGACTGGTTCGATCACCAAAGGATGCTTTCAAAGCATCAGAAACTGCGTATACATCAACTCCTTCAGGAATAAATCCCAAAGAAAGAAAGTCATTTGCCAAACCCAGAGAATCACGATTAACAAAGTGCACAAGCTGAAAGAAAGAAAATCTTATTAACACAGGAAATTGACCAAAAAAAATCACCAGTTAGAAAAAAAGCAAAATAAAGATGAGAAACTGAAGGGGGGAAGTCTTATCTAACTAGGGGTAAAGATAATGCATAGAAAAACAAATGACAGAGGAAAAAAGAATGAAAAAGAAGAAAAATGCATACAAAAGAAGATTCCATCCAAGAGAATATGATTTACTAAAATGCCCAAATTCTACTGAAAAAATAAATCATATTTTAGAAAGTAAAACTTATGAGACCATACTAAAAATTTTCAGTATATGTGCAATATAACTCCTTATAATTTGTAAATAAATACTCAAACGCTAAATTCAACAAGCATGACTAAGAAATAAGAGACCGATATCTTCCATGAAAAAGTGATGCTACATAAGCATTCTTACAATTATACATGAGAACTCATAAAACAGTCAACATCTAACTTGTTCTTCCGAGTCTTCTTGATCACCATCACATACACCAAGACATAGTGAAATATCACATAAACCATCCCAGAATAACATAATTTAACACATCTCAAATAAAGAAAAGAAAGATGTGTCAATTGAACATGTCCAATATGAATGCAATCGAACTTTCAACCATATTTATTGGAAAGAATGAAGTAAAATTTATCAAGGACCAACACAAAATCAATATTCATCAGTTAATCATCATTCAAATATTTCTCACCATTTGAATAAGTCCAATTCGGTAATGCCTAGGAATATCCCCCATCATTCCAAAGTCAAAATATGCCAGTGTTCCATCATTGATTGCCACCAGGTTTCCTGGATGTGGATCAGCATGGAAATATCCAATCTCAAGCAGTTGCATCAAAGAGCAGTACAATCCCTACAAAACCCCATGAAAGATGGAAGGCATATCAATCGGCAATATTTATTTTTAAGTTATTAAAGAACCATAAGTTGAACGTTGAAGCAAATAACCTAATAGTGC
Source organism: Vachellia pachyceras (assembly GCA_025593235.1). Taxonomy (NCBI): domain Eukaryota; kingdom Viridiplantae; phylum Streptophyta; class Magnoliopsida; order Fabales; family Fabaceae; genus Vachellia; species Vachellia pachyceras. Next base: position 1,157 of record JANTPZ010145777.1, on the reverse strand, counting down.
ACTTGATGCTTACTCAAGACATTAAAGTATACAGGTTTAACATGTGTGTTTACATAAAGAAACGACGTGTAATCTATATAACATATATGTAAACAGACAAAGCATTGACCAAGATCAAATTCGTACTTTATACCTGGTCAATGAGTTCTCTTTTGTTCAAAGAAGCATTCTTCAGGCGTGTTTCATCAGTAAGTTTAATTCCATCGACCCACTCCATAGTCAGCACAGTGGTACGTGTATAGTCCCAATATATTTTTGGAACTTTGATCCGTTTCATTCCATTGAGTTTACTTTGGTTTATTCCTTCAGCTCCGTAACCATGTTCATTACCACCTGTTGAAAAGAGTCACCGATCTAAGTCCCATGCTAAATCTCAAATAAAGGCATAAAGAACCCACATTAAGCTTAATCATCATTAATCATTTAACCAAAATAAAAAGCTTAATTCATAGATTAACTTACCAACTGCCCTATAATAACTAAGGAACATACTTGAAATTCAAAATTATTATTAGCCCACGATTTAAGCAAATATCTTGATATGTATATTGCTCACAAGCATTTGCTTTTCTGTGGAAAATGGACCTCCAAAATAAAGCAACAACTAACACATGCCATTCAGTATCATGTAATATTAGAATCAGGGACTCAAAATCTGGTTGAATAAAACAACGCTAAAGTAATCGTCATAGAAAATAGTGATAAGCACTTTTAGAACCTAAGTGTCAACTTACTTGCTCGGAGGCTGTAAAGAGATGCGAAACGCTCAGCATTTTTTCCTTCTAGGACATAATCAATTTCATCAAACATGTGCCTGACCTGTAGCAATGGTCTTCAGTGAGTCATGCGTAAAACATATTCAATTCAAACAAACCAATGAGGGTCTAGATAAAATTTGGCTGATAATAAGTTATATTAAGAAGTGGAGTTTTAATGTTGGTTTTGATAAGTGAAAAACGGGTCATACATAAAGTAAGCAAGATGTCTGTTCACTCAGGAGTGAAGGTGCTCACTATTTCATTCACTGCTACAATAAGATCTCTACGAGCCTTGGCAAATCGCTTCAGTTGGCCACCAATCATATGGAACAACAAGGCATCGAGGGTTAATGAAAGTGACATACCAGGTCTCTGTACTTTTACAGCTACCAGCTCTCC
>JANTPZ010145761.1:0-17759 GCA_025593235.1 Vachellia pachyceras | reverse complement strand
CCAACAGAATTTTTAAACACATGCTATAATGTGATCAGAGGCAGTGGCTTATTTGGTTGATTCAAAGGGGTTTGGTCAAAAATAAAAAAGGGCATGATATGGGCCCCACTTCATAATATTTTGGCGCGTTCTCCTTGTTGGGGGCACCTCATTTATAACGAACCTTCAACAATACCAGTTACAGCTACCCGTCAAAGGCCGCAGATTAGTTACGAACTCGCCAGGCTCACTGGAGCAGAATGCTTTTGTCCCAATATGTTGGGCCTATATTTCTAGTCCCAAAGGAACCCATTTGGGCCGAACAGTTTTTTGGGCTTATAGAACTATCTTATTTGGGCTTTTCTTTCCTTCAGGGCCGAATACTTCCGCATTGACCCAAGATTTTGTCATCACAATATTTCCTTTGGAGGCTTTTCTTTCCTGATTATACCGTATTCATTTTTTTTACAACAATTAATTTAGATGAGTTGGATTTTAAAACTCACTAGGGCTAAGATAAATTTTTAAGCTTAGAGAATGTTCACAAATGTATTTATAGATCGCTCATCAATAAAATCCTTACATCAATAATGAGATTTAAACTCGTAATCTTAGGAGCAGTGAGCTTATTATTGGATATCGAACTTTTAGAATGATTCAAATAAGATAAACAAAAATAAATAAAACCTCTCAATGTACGTTGGTGCGCCAAAACTGAATATCAAAACACACTAACGATTTTTCTGAACACAAAAGAAAACAAAAGCAAATTACATCAATGGTGTTATCACATAATGGAAGGTTTTGACTTGTTTCAGCCCTCTGGTGACAGCCTTTCTTCAAGTTCAACATAACGTTAAAGCTATTAGAATCCTCACACATCTTTAAAATTACACTTTTCATGTCATCGAAAATATAAACAAAGTTGAAATGTGTATCCCATAACTAATATATTTGACTTTGATAGGACAAACAATTCAGTCTTGAAACTATTTAGAACTGATGTCTCAGTTCCTTTATCTTCCGGTGAATAATACTCACTAAATTATTATTTTATTTCAAAAGTTGATAGCATTTTTTTTCAAAAAAAAAGAATTACACTGATTATCTGAAAACTGTTATAATGCATATATATATTCGGATCTAATGCTTGTATTTGTTATTTATATGAATAACAAATTAGAAATGTAAACCTATTAAGTAATTATATTGTCATATTTCTTATTTTAAAGAAATCAAACAAAGAAGGCAGCCTATTAAGTAAAGTTGTAAAAATGCCTACACAACTTTCTCATGAAGCCTCACACTTGATATAAAAATGGTTAATACAACCTAGATCATCAAATTTACCCTTATTTTTGCTTTAATTCTTTAAATTTTATTCTGTTTAAAACATTGACTCTTATAATTTAACCATATAAAAACATTGGTCCCTCAAGTTTCATTCCCCTTAACAATGGTCCTTACATGAAATTTGAGGAATCAGAACAAAAATGAACAAAATTGAAATATCAAAGACTATATTTACCAATATAAAAAAAATAGAAAAGTATCTTGGGAAATTTATTCTGATATCCCAAATAAACAACTTATTTAGGAAAAGATCCCATGGATGAAAATATTTATTCTAAGGTCCCAAGTGCTAACGTTAACAACATGAGGTCCTTATATCGACAACGGCATTCGCTAGTGTTGACAACACCATGTGCGATGGTAATGACAACACCATGCGATAGTGTTGACAACACCATACGCTAGTCTTGACAACATGAGATCCTGCCTTGAGACCTCAGAATAAATATTTTCATTCATGGAACCTTTTTGTAAATAAGTTACTTATTTAGAACCTCAGACTAAATTTTTCAAGTATCTTTATCTAGCACTAAGCAAAATCAATTATTAAGAACAAGTTTGGCAATTGGCATTCCCAGTTGAGAGTATACCCATATTTATTTATTCACAAAGAAAACCACACATAGCAACATTATGGATTCCATTATTGAAAGTCTGCAACAGACCCCACCACCCAACAACTCCAAAAAAAAGCATACATTCCAGCAATCAGAAACAGACTTTATGCCCCCAAAAAGTTGGGTATTTACAACACACAAACCCGACCAGAGCATCTTCAAGAATAGCATCTCCCCATCTACAAATCTATCTCTTTACAACCACAAAAGTTAGCACAAAGTATCATCATTTATTACATGGCCATTACTCACCAACCGTGTCGCCTACTAGCTGTCCTGCACCAAAAGTGCTACGGATAGATAGCATCAATGAGCGGTCGGCGGCGTGTAAATGGTCCAACAATTCCAACTAATCTGCTAGTTGAAATCTGACAGATTTTGAGGGTGAAAAGAACAGGAGGAAAACCCTATCTTGATTGCTGATAGGTATGTGTTATTTCAATGCAATTCTTCATAAGTCATACCTTAATTTGATCCCTCAATCATTCCAATGCTTTCTATGTTGGTGTCTCTTATTTTCATCTAGAAATCAGTGCCAAACCAACAGAGATGGTCGGCTAGAACACTTAAATAGTTAATTGGGTACTGTCGAATTGAAGCAAGCAATCTGTTTAGGTTTGGTATAACTTTTTGTGAGAGAAAATCTGGAAGAAATGAGATTGAAAACATGGGAATAATTGAGAGATTAATTTAGAAGATATGACCTATGCATAGCAAATTTAAAAGTGCAACTCTCTGTGGACAAACATAATAGAGTTTACTCAAAAAATAAATCATAGCAGAGTGTTGATCTGATTGCCATGTACCAGAAAGTTGCTATGTAGTTTATCATAAGGGCACTGGCTGATCGTTAAGAGACGTGTCGTCTCCCAGAGGAGGTCACTGTGGTTTGGGTTCTGGTTCTGGTTTAGCATGCATGGAGCAAGGAGGGATGGTGGAAATACCCTGCCTAGAGAGCTCTGACAACACACAATCAATGGAAGGAGGTTTGAGGCCTAAAGGCATTGGTAGCCATGGCTTACTTATTGCCTCCTTCACTGCCTTGTCAACAACATCTTCTGCCTGCACGTATGGACGATAAAAAGTGTCAGGAAAATTTTGAGCTTAAATCCTCTGTAGCAAATAATTTACTGCATGCAGTGTTGTGAGAGGTAGAGAGAAAAATTTTGGATGTATATCAATAAATGAAATTGGCTCTATATACTTCCATTTCATCGTATCACTATCTCCAACAGCATTATATCACTACTGCAAAGGGCCCAAATTAGAGAATTTCATGGCAATTTGAACTTTTAGGCATAAACACCCCCTTCAGACAACAACATTTGGCACGTGCATCATTCAACAAACATATGGTGCCAATCAATTAAAACCGTTTTGCCCATTCGATTTGCTTTGAGATTCTCGCATCTTTATTATGAAGTAAGGATTTTTCAAAGTAAATCTAACTCAAGCGCATAGTTAAGCTCCGCAAAGAATTACTCTTAAGACACCAAAGTTTAGGCATATATTGTGCAAGCTTTAGTTAAAACTCTTGCATCAACGCTAGTAGAACTTATTGTACAGATAACCTGCTTAGGTACAGTACAAATTTTAGTTCATAATGATTTGGTCTGTATAAGCCATGTGATGTCCTAGATCCTACTATCTCTAAGATCTAGCAGTACGAAGTTAAGAGGAAAAGTATTGCATTACCGGATGATATTCACAGGAATTCTGTAACTTGCTAGCACTATAATTAACTGCATTAGAATTGTTCCATCCAGGTATATTCTGCAGTTAGATGAAAAAACAACACACACATATATAAAAAGAATGGTTGGGGAAAAAAGTTACTTAGTAACAAGCAATTGACAGACAAAATAACATTCCACTTCACTCTATTGACACTCACTTGAGAGTACGAAATACAAGGACTTTGAGGAGCTGGCAGCACTGGGCAAACCCACGCATCTGCATGCATCTGGAACATCAAGTAATTTTTTACACGTTAAAATGCATTCAAAACTCTAATAAAAACTATGAATCAAGATCAAATGCAATAAAGGGGAAAATATATCCTGCTTCGCTTGAAATGCTAAAGAGGATAATTAGTAATTACCCTATGATATGGCTTCCAGTGCCAACTTTCAGTAGGATGCCACAGGGGATAAATAGGCGGTCCCCAAGCCTGCATACTGGCTGGTTGGCTTCCAGATTGCCCCCAGATAGGATACAAAGGAGCTGGTGATGCAGTGCAGTTAGAATAATATGGAGGGAAGGCCATAACTGGTCTTTGTACCCATCTTTTATCTTCCTTCGGCAAGATTTGCCTCCTATGCATTCTATATTTCTGTATTACAAACAGTTAATGGATCATGCTTTTATCTAAGCGGATACAAGCATATGGCTTTTTAAAACAACTGGATTAGGCGTTGAAATTGTCATCCTAATAGCAGTGTTGAAAAAGAAACCAAAAAGGGTATAACCACCAAGCTAAATAATGACCTGAAGATGACTTGCCACATTATGCCTAGTCAAGCCCTCCACATTCATCAGCTCCAGTATACGAGAAGGAATTGCCTGATCAACCCCCAATTGTTCCACTGCCTTCACAAACTTCTTGTGCAGCTGAGGTGTCCAGTCTACCTGAAACCAAAGCTGATGTGTTAAACTGTATTCAGACAATCAAAACCAGCAAATAACTTCCTATCTAAAACTAAATTTCAACAAATGGATAGTCTTATATGCAAAATAAAAGAGAAAGTTTAAGCAACAAACATAAACAATATATGCTATGGAACTCGTGCTAAAATGTTGGGATATATCCTGGCTATGTATGTCATATCACTAACATTGAATGCATAAGCAAATTTGCTAAAACTATTTTTGCAGGTAATTGTGTTCATGACCTTTTTGCAACTGGAGGAAAAAGGATTGTATTGGAAGCATGACAAGAACTAATAGTCATATAGCAACTTAATTCACCTTCTTCTTAGTTTTGATTTGACGGGAATGACCATGAACACCTGCTTTAATTGGAGATATAGCATCACCTTTAGTGTTGCTAAGAACGCTATCATGTAAAGGTGGAGAAGCAACTTTCTCACTCTTAGAATCATTTTCAAGGTTCTCATCCTCCATGTTCAGAGCCTTTTCAGGTTTTCCTGGTTGACAAGTACCTTCAGCATTCAAAACCCCACATGTAGTTTCGACAAATTTAGATTCCCCATCATGGTTCTCACTTTCCTTTTCTGTTGAACAATTAGTTTGTTCTTGGCAATCTCCATTGTCCATTAACCTTGCCCCCTGTTTTAACTGTGGAGTTGAAGGGGCTGGATACTTGCCACTTCCTGCAGGCTGTTCATGGTCATCATCACCGAACCCAGAGCCCTCTAAACTTACACTTTCATGCTCTCCACCTTCCGTATGAAGCTGCAACACCACTGATTCTTTGACAGATTCTAGTGACATAGGCAGAACACTAGTCCCAGTGTTGAATGCCTGCTCAATTTAACCATATTTAGCAACTTTTATGCTCATAACATGGTAATAGTAAATGACAATGGAAACTGCCTCTACTAACAAACCTTGTGAACAACATGCTGCCAGATATTTCTGAGTTTTTCCTCAGAAAGTGGTTTGCTTAGGAACTCAACTGCACCAAGCTTTAAAAAGAAAATGTCGTAACCAGTCAATTTTTTCAAATATAAGGGACTAGATATATAAATTAACATTAAGATAAGGTGAAATAAATAGATTGAAGAATAGTAATGATCAGATGTTAAGCCACAAATTATTGGGGCAGCTAAGCCAAAAGCTTACCGCTACACACTTCATCATGGTGCTCAAGCAGTGATTGTTTGAAGTCACTGCATCAAATAATCAAGTATCGCTTGTTAGAAGATTTTTGACAAGAGAGCCCTTAAAGTAAACTTTCATCATATTCCCTTACAGAATACGAATATACCAGGAAAAAAAAACTAAGATTTTGCATTATTTACGGACATCATTTAAAACGGACTAACTATTCCTTTTTCAAATGCAACATGCATGCAAGAGGCAAAACTTGCAGAACTGCAACTTTTTTATAACTTACTGATGGTGGGCAATTCTTTAGCATGCTCAAGAATTTTGAAACTTCCAGGGTTGCTGTTACTAACCTGCAGTTACTAATGCAATTAGAAGGGTGCATATGGGGACAAATCCTATCAAGTCTGTATTGCTCCACAACCCAAAAGAAACCATGTATAGTATAGAAAGTGTATAAAGTGAGGACCTTAATTATGCCAATAATTGTCATGATATTGTTAGGGTGAAATACATTACATGATAGAAGCAACATACTACAAATTTCATTATAAAATGACCCTATGGATTGGTGTTGCAGCCTGATGTTCGACAGCAGATAATTATGATCAAGATTCAAGAAAACCATTCTTCCTCAGAAACATCCAAAACCTTTTCATTTGAACATGCTAGAAAACATCCGCTTTATCATTTCCTGTTCAAATTTTGTAACTAGTAATTTGAGATCGAATGAGATTTCATTACCTCCACTATGACAACATGGAAGCCTTCAGGTTTGCTGGAGATTGCTGACAAGGCTTCATTCTCATCACAGAATGTAGAAACTGTAAAGATACTCTGAGGCTTATTAAGAGAACCAACAGAATGGGCAAGCATGTATAGGAAACAAGAATTGAAGGACTGAGGGAGTATAAGGCAACATTGATATGAATTTACAACACGATCAAAATTTTAATTATGTTGTTTTCTTAAAAAAACATTATTTTAATATAGTTTACCTTCTTGGAATACATGCTTGTTTTCTGCAGCCAACTATTCTTATTGACAAAGATTGAAAAGGCCACGGATGTAGTAAAAAATAGCATAAATTTAGTAACTCGCGAATAAGAAAATTGGAAATTATTTTATCCTCAGCATCTTCATAATTTGGACCACGTAGAGTTTTAGAAGCACTTGCAAGCAGGTAGTTTAAATGAAAATGATAAAGTTAGCGGCTTCATGAGCAATCTGAGAAATGCCCCATATATTCAGTAACATTCTGCAACGGGCAAGGGCAGAACAGGGCTGTTCTTTAAAATTATCGAATTCCATCAAAGCTAAATTCCGAGACCACAAATTTCCAAATAACCTTTTGGGGACACTCACTAAATCATTGATGATTTACAAGATGCCATTAAAGATAAGGATGGGGACCAATTTTAATCACTAAATAAAGTGAGAGAGATCAGCTGGATCAAAATTTTCAGTAAAAGTAGAAAAGTGGCAAGCCCGAAATAGTATTACCGATATAGTCCATGGCCTCAAGCTTTGTTCTTATCTCCGAAGCAGAACTGCTGTCTCCATCAAGGAGAAGAACCCTAAGTCCCTTCGGAAAATCTTTCCATTCCCGTATATCGTTAGCAGTGCAAACCATAGCTGGTTTAGCATCGTTCCTCTGTCGCCCACAGAAGTCACAGATCACTAATGCTCATCTACATCCAATTCGTTCTGCAAGAACCCGCTAGATGACCAGTTTGATCTAGTAAACTTGACTGTAGTCTGTAATCAAAATCACATAACACAGAAACTGCGAAATAAGAGATAATATGATAATAACAAGATTTAAGAATAATAATCTTATTAAAAAAGGCTCGGACGGAATGAGACGAGTTAGTACTCCATCGCGTATTCATTGTTTGCATGACAGAAAGGTTTTAAAGGAGCATATAATGCAGACTACAGACAATGATATGAAGATCAAGCCAGATAAGTATAAGTTCACGAATCATGTGTGACGCAATTGGTGAATTGATCATCAAAAGGATTGCTACTTATTTATCCCAAAGCACTTCTGATTTCTCCGGGAAGGAAAATCAAATCCTCGTGTAAAGTGAAAGGAAGAATCAATTTGCTATTTGCTAGAGTACTTTCACGTAACAACGATCTCAAAAAAGAGCCGGGTGAGATCTCCAGAAGAGGAAAAACAAAGAGGTGGGAAAATTAAGAGAAAAACTGACAAGAGTCAGCTCGAGAACCAGGCAATCCAATAATCGTGAACCCAATAATATAGACGCAAGAAGCTCAAAACGACACACATGCATGCACACATATGAGCTAAAAAACAAAAAGCAAAATCAAAGAAGCTCTCGCAACACAAAAACCGAAAGATAATGATCATGCAAAATGAGTATGAGGGGAAAAATGTTGGTTTCGAAACCATTTTGACTACCTTGGCTGAGAAGAGAATGCATAATGGAAGTCTCAAGCAAAATGAAACTGTTCATTGTTTCTGGTGTTGTTTCTGAATGGGAAGTAGAAAGAGGAGAGGGAAGGGAATGGGGTTTCAGTGCGGTCCGTGAAGAAAGAGGAGACCGCTGTACAGTTGCAATCGGCTGTTGCGGACTGCAGCATATGAAGCTGACCCCTCTCTCTCTCTCTAAATGGTCAATGAACCTTTCTGCTCTCTCCTCTTCTCTGTGTTTCTGCCACTTCTTTCAAGGTGAACCAGAGGGCGTTTCCCGTGCCTACACGGATGCATTAATTTAAAATATATACTTATAAATATAATTTTAAAAAGTAATTGAAATAACTGTAAAATTTAATTAATGTGAATAACACGTAAAAATTGTCAATTAATTTTTATAAAAAAATTTAATTCAACCTTTTTCAAAAAAAAAACTCAAGGCATATATTAATATTTTAACTGTGTCTTTTTTTTCCCCTGATGACTTGAAGTGAAGTAAAGCTTATTATATTTTGTAACGGTTAGAACATGTAATTTTTTTTTCCAAGTTAAATGTCACAAGTCCGCCCTCAGCTTTACCTTCGTAACTTCGTTGATACGCCAATCATCTCAATAGAAGTTTAAAAAAAATATATAATAAAATATAGTAGGTTTGTCCAAAAAAAAATAAAATATAGTAGAATACACGTTTAAAAAAACGGAAAATTGTTACATAAAGTTTTTCCTGCATACAGCTTTTGACATAAGTTGAGCTAATTTGAAGTAAATAAAAAAAAAAATTTGCACGTGAAACCAAAAAAATGTAGTAAACTAGATAGTGCTTGTTTGGGAACACCGTTTCATAAATGATGCACACATTCCAATATAAAACCATATCGAAATTTGTAAAAACCATCTTGAAATCCATAAAACCATCTTGAAATTCGTAAAATACCTCGAAATCTGTAAACTCATTTCTCCCAACGGACTTCTCAAACACACACCACCCCAAAATATGATTAGATAAATTACTAGGTGATGATAGCATAAACCATAAATATTTTTTGACATAAAAATGAGTAAGCTATAGTTAGTATCTTGAAAGTGATTTTAAGATCATCAAGATAAGTACTATGTAAAAGAAATTTTATGTTAACTTGCAAAAAAAAAAAATGTTTCTACAGCTATGGTTTGAGAGTTTCACAAACAGTCTCATGCCATATGAACTAGAAACTCTAGGCAGTAATATTTTTTTTCTCAAGTTTCCATTTGGATAGATGTCAATTTTACGTATTTGTACCTATTATCAAGGATAAATATTGAAAAATTTACCATCGGATCTTAAATAGAGAAATTAATGAACAAAATATCCTACAGATTGACAAAATGTATCATCGGGTCCCAGCAATAGTTGTTTAAATTGTCATTAACAATCTCACCAGCCGTCGGTAACAACCGGACTAGCTACTGCTAGGACCTGATGGTAATTTTACTAATCTTTAAGACCTTTTATTCGTTTGTTGATTTGATTATAGATTTCCGATAAATATTCATATAAAAATGATTGAAATATTTGTTTATTTAAAAAGAGGCTAATTCAGTGTTGTAAAATCAAACCCCAGACCACGTGGATTGAGGAATGGTTCAACACCTAATTATGTGCCAAGAATTTCCATGACCTAAAATTTGGCATGCCTCAAAATATAGCTAAACTTTATTAAATGTTAATTGAGTCAAGTTTAGATATATTATTTGGTTGAATTGAGAACAAACGTATGTTTGCATTAACATTAAAAAAATCACGTTAATACAGATCGAGATAAAACTTATCTTATATATTTATTTAATAAATCACACTTATTAAATAGTTTATATTACTAATTCAAACGGTTATTAAGTCAATTCACAAACCGTTTCAATATTACGTTGAAGAGAAAGAAAATAATACTATCATAAGTGGTTTGCCAATTATGTTGTCGTATAAGCAAACACACACATATCAAATTACCAACTTAGATATTCTACATTCAAAAAACTGAAACAATATGAATATGCATACAGTCATTTTTTTTGTTACTTGACTTGTTTTACTATTGACAAATATATCATCTCTTATTTAATACAGTTTTTTTCGTTAATATTTTCTGTCGTTATGGAAATGTTCTGATGGAAAATAACCATTTACCGATGGATTTTCCGTGGCTGAATGACATTTTTCTGGTAGTGTATTGAGTTTGAATTCTTGTTCATGAATAAAATATCCTATAAAGAGTTACCACTAATTATACTTTATAGTGCTTGAATATAACTTATTTAAATAGTCATATAGATAATAAATCCCTCACTCTCTCTTTATTTCTTCATATTTCATAGATAAATGCCTTTACAGTCTAACGTTTACCTCAAATAAGAACCTAACCAATTTTTTTTGGCCGGGGGACTTCTTTTAATACAGTTTTAAATCCGTAAAGATTAATAAAACGCCTTTGAAAGAACTACCAAATAATTGGGTATTACAATGCTTTAATCAGACCCAATTAGATAACCATATAAAAACGATTAAAATAGAGAAAATTCTTATTAAATCCAGAATTTTAATTAAAATCTACACTTTTACATCATCCATAACAATGCCTAGAGGCCTTATTATGAATTTTTAAATGTTGTTAAAAAGCTATAATACTCTTATTAATTTAAAATAAAAAAAATTAAAGGTGTATGTTTAATTTTTAATTACAAATTCCCTTATACGTTTACCCTTTAATCAGCTTCTAACAATAATTATGATAGGCTTTGACAGTTTCTCTTAAACCTTTCGAAAAGATGCATATGGGATGATTGAAAGGAAAACCCGTTCAAATCTGCAGATTCTTTAAAAAAAAAACTTTTTTCGGATTTACCCAGAAACAAACCAATCAATCCAAAGATCAGGATCGTGGTATGCTATTCTTCATATAATTATAAATTCCATGGCCTTGTTCTGTGGAGTAACAATTATAGTGTATGTTTGGAAAGTCCGTTGGGAGAAATGAGTTTATAGATTTTAAGGTATTTTACGGATTTCAAGATGGTTTTATGGATTTTGAGATGATTTTAATGAATTTCGAGATGGTTTTTACAGATTTCAAGATGATTTTATCTCGGCTTACGTGTACCGTTTGGGAAACGGTATTCCCAAACAAGCACACTTGTCATTCTTCATCTCATACTTGTCTAACATTCCAGTGGTTTGACATTCATCATATTATGCTTCACATATTTTACTTATTTTTTGTGTAATTTTTTATTCTTTCAATTAGACGCATTTACATAATATGAATTGAACTATTTTTGGTTCATGAACAATATGATTATAAATAGTTTTTCTATTGAGAGAATCCAAAGGGAATTAAACTTAAAAACCAATTAAAATATGAACCAACGTCAGGCATAGCGATAAACATGGTGAATTGGAAATCGGAAAGATCCCAAGGACGGAGCTTGAAGTAGATGAGAGCATATGAATGGAAATTAAAAAATAGAGCGGAGTTCCAAAAAAGAATATAGAAAAGTAGAAAATGGGTCAGGTTTTAAATATAAAAATGAGAAAAATGACATATAGGTAAAATCATCTAATTCAAAAAATGGGATTAGATAGAAATGTAGACCTTAATTAAAATTTGGTATTTTTTCTGAATTTAATAAGGATTTTCCCATGAAAATACATCGATCTCCTTTTCTTTTTATTTCTTCATATTTCATTATTATTATTATTTTAATCCCTCAATAGAGATATTTTAATTGCTATCAAATTGTGATCTAATAGTGCTGAGAGTTAACCATAAAGTTTTTTTAAAAAAATAAACAAAGGTCTATATCTTAAAATTAACCATTACTTACATCAAAATGCAGCAATAAGTAATTTTTTAATTAAGGATATTCAAATCCATCGTTACCATTTACAGAACAAGTAGGAACCTCAAAACACACAGCTGAAGAGTGAGATTGAGTGATGAAATCTGGGGATGAACGTTGCCTGAAAGTCTGTGGAGAGCTTAATTTTGATGTGAGCAATGAAAACGAAAACGAGAGAAGTTTTATCTCAAATGTCATACAAACATGTCCCATGACTTATAACAATAATAGAAGACGACCATAATATTGAATGGTTTTTATGTAGTGTTTGTTTTGCATCGTTGTTCCACTATTTTTTTAAAAAAATATATTTCTCACATATTTATTGCAATTAGTATTGCAACAAACCAACCTGTGCAACCTATAATTCTGCTTATGTTTTATAGTCAATCTGAAGCCTGAGTAAAAAAGAAAGATTGTATTGTATTCTCAATAACCAATATAGAAATTTATCAAATTATTTATGACATAGATCAATAAAGATCAAGGAAAAACTGCAATAAAAAATCTAGGTAGAATAAAATAAATGTATTTTCTTCAAAGTAGTAGCTTGATGTTTGGTGGGCAAAAAAGAACAATTTGATTGAACAATATAGAGTTGGTGTAACCACCTAAGCTATATTAGATTATTTTAGGTTTTGAGTTTGAGTCTGCAAGGAAACAAAGAATTAGTGCCGGGAAAATGGGCTCAGCCCGCAGGTTGAGCCCGCTAACCCGCGGGCTGAGGGCGGGTTCGGGCTGCCAAAACGGTTAGGGCTGGCTGGCCCGCGGGTTGGCGAGCCAGCCCGCTTTTTTTTATTTTTTTAAAAAAAATTAAACCTTTTATAGTTTTAATAGGAAGATGATGATGTTTCAAACTTTCAATAGTTTCAAATATTATTTTAAACCTTATTATTTCATCTTAAATGCATACTTACTTTGGAGATTGTTGATTATGTATTATGTTTTTGTATTGTAAACATTGTTGATTATATTTTTTTAGAAATGTATTGTATTTTTCTTCCGAAAAACCAAATAGACTTGGTAAATTTTATGTAAATTTGTTGTATTATTTTTTAAAAGAAAATTTCAATAAAATAATAATAATAAATAAAATTTAAAAATAGAAGAAAAAAAATAAAAAAAAGTGGCGGGCTCAATGGGCTCTGGCAGCCCGCGGACCAGTCCGTTTCCCAGCACTACATAGAATGCTTTGGAATTTACGGAGAAATTTAGAGCAATGATACGAGGAAAAAAAGCACACTTTACCGATGAGACTTTGAGTTTAACATAAAGTTATTCTTTCACAATGCAGCGAATCAATTTAAATATCAGTTGATAAATCGATATTTAATACCCATATTGCATCAAATAGAATTGCTTCATATACCTATACTGTACACTTATAGTTAGATAATTGTCTTTTTATACATTATAGTTAGAGTCTACTTATTTGAGCTTGTGTCCTAATCCATCCAACCAAAGTTGACTAGGTAATCCAACAATTAGAATTTTCGTGGGACATCTAGTGATTATTATATCATTGAATACATAAATTTATCTTTAGAAATAGTCTCATGTAAAAAAAAAGTTAGTATGCTAACAAAGTTTAATAATTTATAAGGTTGTAAATTCAAATCATACTAACAATATAACAACTTTATTGATGAATAATATGTTAGTACTTTTGTAAGTACTCTTTGAACTAAGAGACATAATGAATCCTAAAAACCCAATTCATCTAAAGTTTTAGTTATAAAAAATTAGTTAGTAGCTTTTAATAATTGATCTCATTAATCAATATTTTTTGAATAAAAAGGTAAAAGAAAATGGAAAATCTGCAATCAAGTCCCAAATAAGAGAATTAATGAATAAAAGGTCCTAAAGATTCATAAACTTATCATAAGGTTCCAAGAGTAGCTGCTGAGGTTGTTATTAACAACCTTATCAGCCTTCGTTAACAACCTCAGCAGTTACTCCTGTGACCTTATGGTAATTTTATGAATCTTTAGGAATTTTTGTTTATTAATTCTCCTATTTGAAATTTAAATGTAAATTTCCCAAAGAAAATTTTAATAAATGATCCAAACAAAAGGCTGTTGCTGGAGGGAGCAATTTGTATCTCATAAATCCCCTTCTTTTATACACACCATTAACATATAAAACACCTCTAAAAATGAGAAAGATATTAAACAATACTACTAATTTTACCCCATAACTTTACATTCGAGCATGGACCCAGAATTGTTTGGAAATAGCCTTTATGTCACTGTCCTTCCGTGTTTTAATAATGAGTTCCACCATGTGGGGTGTTGATTTTGCTGCCACCCCAATTAATACTATTTCTGACTATTAAGCTCTCTTTGATTGAAAACAACCTTTTCCTAACTGACGCATCACTGTCTTCATGTCTCGCAAACCGTTGGAGAGTAATTTTATACAAATTAAAATTAATATAAGTATGTAAAAAGAGTTTAATTTATATATATCATAATTTAAGAATGGTTTCAAACAAGCACTATAACTATTACTTTTCCACGTAGGGTTGATGTGATGTGAACAGTTACTCCTCGAACGGCTGGGAGGAGCGTTTATATTTAGTTTTGTAATATTGTGAATAAGATAGAAGTATATTTGCATTTAGCTAAAAAAAATGATTACTGTTCACTTCCGTTGATTTTATTACTACATAAATCTGATTTTTAATATAATAACTAAATGATTGTTTTGAGAGATCAAGGAAGATAACGAATTGATATATTAACCATTTTTTAAAATTAAGTTACCTGATACAAATTGATACATAATCTAATGATACACATATTCTAAAATATATGTGATAATTAAATAATTTATTTATCTTCCTTTAATATTGTTAAAAAAGTCCATTGATTTCAATACTAAAAATTGTCTAGTACTATTTACTAAGTACTGATTAAGTGATAATCATAGCTTTGGTTTTGTTTAGGTTTTCTGTTTCCCTTTTTTGGTTCAATATTATCCTGATGTATAGTGCATGGGAAGGAATTATTATCTATATTCTTACGCAAATAGAAAAGAAATGTTAGAGTATTTTTTTTAAAATGAAAATACATGACTTTTTAAATGAAAAGATGTGATTTTTTAAAGGAAGAGATGTGATTTTTTAGAAAGTTATGTCTTTATAAAATGATTAGTTTATTTGAAGGGGTGTGTAGGGGGTTATAATTCTAAAGTCATGTATTCCTACATATTATAAAGGTACAATTTTTCATTGAAAAGTCATTATGGTTATGACTTTTTGAAGTGGTATGGTTGTGACTTTTAATTGAAGAGACATTGTTTCCAAAAGGTACCATTTCAAAATATATCTCCATTCTCTATAAATACCCTCCCCATTCCACCAATTGGATACATAATTTTCTTCGTAACAATATCAAATTTATTGTCTTTCTCTTTAAGTGCACACTTAGAAAAAGATAAATTATCACTATGTAAAAACCTTTGTTATCTTGGCTTTAGTATAGGAAGTGCAATCTATACTCAAGGGTTTCTATTGTATCCTGCAGGAAATTCATCGGTAACCCAATTTGCACCCTATAATATAAGAATAGGTGGGGGTGAATTAAACTTAAAGAAAAGTGTTGCCCACACCTTGAAGACATTGTGCACAACTTTTCTTTTTCATCTTCTTCATCTCTTCTTGTATTCTTCATAGAACTATTCCCACCAATATCACCAACAACAAAAACTTGTGATAACATTACAAAAAAGGGAGAAAAGATCACCTTTCCTTGAGGGCAAATACGAGCAACTGATTTAAGTAAGGAGATGGGAGAAATTTAACCAGAAATTTAAGGGAATAACAGAGATTGTTGGATGAAAGGATAATTACTGTTGTCTCTTAAATGAGCATTTTGACTCGGCCATTTTTTGCAGGCAGGGTTTGGCGAGTGCCTATTCCATGTTACTCAATATCTACCCAATATATTTCAAGATTCGATCTGATCCTTCACATAAAAAAAACGAAAGAAAAGGGGATAAAATATTATCACTCATAATTTTTTCAAAACTTGTACTTTGACCCCAAAAAAGGGAGATTTTTGTAAGATCTGTCATTGACAACTCTTGGATTTTTTCATAAACAACTTGGAACCTTACAATAAATCTCAAAAAAAAAATCAATCATGCAATTCGTTATATTTGTACGGATTACCTTGTAGTGCACACTTTAAATTACATGAGTTGATCCATCTGTCACAAATATCAACATGCTACTACTAAAATTTGAAAGATTCACTCATGCGGTTGCAAACAAACAAATCAATCGAATAATTGAAGAGTTATCACCATGAGATAAATTTTTCAGAAGGAAATTTTGGATTGTGTTCACTTCCCAAGTTCCCACACCTCATTTCGCTGTAATCACCTAAAACTTTACAGTAGCATAAAAAGATGCGTTTTATTTTCAAGATGAAAACCATCAATGCCATGATTTTTTTTAAAAATTAAAAGGGCAGATACTAGCAACCTAAAATTATAAATGGGATCAACATGATGATTTTAGACAAAACTAGTTATCTATTTCTATTTCAGTGGTTTTCAGCTTGAACTCAAAACACTATTCAATTGGCTTATTATTGGGTACTGTTATGGTAACATAAAAGACTTCAGCCTTGGCGACATAGCCATTTGATAATGGAGGGTGCACTGCTTTGATATCAGACAAATGTTTCCTATAGGCAAATCACATCTGTGTGACTGTTTCTTCTGTTGTTCACTGGTGAGAGGATGGACATATCAGAAACATAATTGGGCTGTATAACTGAAATTCTCAACCTTTTGACGGGTAAAACTATCAGGGTTCTGTATGATGATGCTGATATTTGACACGAATAACTGGGTTGATGCTCCCTCAGGTTGAGGCAAGCAAAACAAAAGGCCCACCTCCGTCTCTAGCACAAAGTTCTGCTTTGAAGCTGAGAATTCAGTATCATTCTCTCCTCTTGCTCCTTGCTCCATAACAGACTAGTTTGGTGAAAATTATAACTGAATGTTTGCAGAGGAAAATCTGATGTATTACTCATCAAGCTCTGATCATAATTATAGGAGAGAGGTAAGCTAAATCCCATAAAATCCTCTCTTAATGATTGACAAGATTAAAAAATGATATGATTCAGTAATCCTAGAAATAAACACAGAATATACTGAAAATAAATATAAAAATAAAAAAATATAAAGGGCTGCCAAATACACGAGGCTCCCAAAATCTGGGAAGAGATGGATATTTGCAACCTTACCTACGCAAGTAGAGAGACTGCTTCCAGTAAAAGAACAAAAAAAGCAAAACAGAGAAATGAGGGTTGCAAAATAAATGAGTCCAATGGAATAAGGCCCACTTCCAACAATCATTAGGCACTGTGTAATTTGTGGGTATAAAAATTAGTATGTCATCAAAATGTTGAATGCCACCTGAGTGAGGATATTGACATGCCTCACATCATAATCAGGAGCAACCAAAAAGAAACAGCTTCAATCGTGCAAATTGCACAATCACATTCTCATATTATCAATTATTCACGTCTCGTTACCAATACAACATCTGAGGCACAAAATTAAAAAATTAATATCCTTCATAATCAATTTAGCAAAGACTAGTTATGATCTATTTGATCTACACTTAATTTGCCTGTTTGGCTAGGAAGATGTAGAATAAGCTCGCATAACCAAACCCCCCCCCCCCCCCA
>JANTPZ010145758.1:0-13678 GCA_025593235.1 Vachellia pachyceras | reverse complement strand
AGATATTAGTTTTGATGATGTCAAATAAGAAGCAAAATGTTTTTACAATGCAAAAAGTTTTTCACAATACATATTTACCATGCATAATGATTTTACAAGGTATATTGGTTAATCTATATTTGCATTATTTTAATTGGAGGATGATGTGGTTAAATAAATCCTTTTGAAGGTTAAAATGTTTTACTTCTTATTTGACATCATCAAAACTAATATCTAACATTTTGAATTTCTTCAAACATCAACTTGAGGGGGAGTGTAAGATTTAGTTTAGCTGGTTTCATGTTTATGTGCCAATACAAAGAGGCCCAATAGGACCAATACCCAGCTGGTCAGTTTCTTATTGCATTTGTACTATATATATATGCTAATAATAGAACAAATCAAGTATGAACTTTGTATTCTCCTTTTCGATGAATGAGAAGTGAGTGAGGATTATTGTGGTTCAACAAAGTTCATCAGTTGTCAACACTGCGTATGTTGTTGTAAATACAAGGAATTCATGTTGTCAACTGAGACCTCTCATGAAATATTTTTCTCCATAGGACCATTGTTTAAATAACTTACTTATTTGGGATCTAAAAGTAAATCTGTCTGATTTTTTTTTTATTACAGTCCTATATATGTAGATATCGATAATCAATAACCCTTCTATTTCATTTACATTTAACAGTCAAAGATTTCTGTCGGCTATAGCCTATATGTATCGATTCAAATCGCCTCTCGCATGTCACCAACCATCTCAGAAAAATATACACTAACGAATGGATGCTTATATATAGTTTTTTGATTGAAAATAATGCATATATGTGTATTTATTAATTTTCTGGCCATGTTACTCACACAATAAATTATTATCAAATTAATTTTTAAATGAATCGATCTTGCATATAGAATATTTTAAAAACACCAATTATACGAGTACCATTAAGGGCTTGTTTGGAAACCAGGTTTGAAACCTAGATTTCACAGATTTCGAAGTAAAACCTAGGTTTTGAAAAGTGATTTATATTTGGGAAGTTATAGCTTTTACGGATTCCGAGGCAAAAAAGTAAGAAAGAGTGGGTAGGAAAGAGGAAAGTAAGAAAGAAAAAGAGAGAAAAAGTAAGAAAGAGAAAAGAGAAAAAAATAGTAAAAAGAGAGTATGAGATAAAATCTAGATTTCAAACCTAGATTTTCAAGCTGAGCTCCCAAATAAGCCCTAAACCATGAAAACGTCAAGAAAAGCTTGATGACATAAATTTTAAAAGCAGTGCGCTAATTAAACTTTCTCTTGGATAAGCACACACATGACACCGACGTTATTATCCTATATAAAAATATTTTTGGTGCCATATTAAAACGAGAAGTTGACGGTGAAGCGGTCAAAGGGTTGAGGCTTTGACCAGGGAAGTTATAGTAACTGGTGGATCTTGCAGCGTGGGCTTTCCCAGCTTCACCGTAAAACTATCATACCTCAAGAAGAACTCCACCATAAACACCCGTAGAACCAACTCCACCACATCTTTCCCCGCGCACTGCTTGTTCGCTGCCGCCGGCTCCTCCGTCTCCCGCCCATTCGACCAATACACGTACTTCAACAGCTTCTCTCCTTCTTCTCCCATAAACCTATCCTCCACAAATTTCTCTGCATCCTTAAACACTTTCTCATCCTTCGTAGCAATTGGCTGAAACCCTAATAACGTCTCTCCTTTCTTCACTAAAAACGCAGTGTCGTGACTTCTGACAACCAAATCCTCTTTTGCCTTCGCGTACTGATACGCCACCGGAGGCTCAATCCTTAGTGACTCCCACACCACTGACCTCACCAAAGGCATCTTTTCCAGTGCCCTTAATGTGACTCCGCCTTCTTCTTTCACGACGCTTCGAACTTCATCGGCGATTTTCTGGTGTAGGGTCTCTCCGGCGAGACCGACCCACTTCATCAAGGTGGGGACGACGATCTTCATGCCGTTGCAGGAGTTGAAACCCAGGACGAAGAGCAAGTTCATGCAGGCTTCATCTTTGGATAACCCGAAAGTTGAAGCTAATTCAAACGCCTCCGTAGCTGAATCTTTGACGGCACTATAAATCTTGTTTAGGTCCCATTTCAGCAAGAAGCTGGGAAGCGGCAGAGTGCGGAGAAGTAAATCTTCAAGCACGTTGAGAGGGAAGAGGTACCATGGAAGCCCCAGAGATCCAAGAGGTAAAAGCTGCAGGTAATTAACACTTACATGTATGATTTGATCTAAGCGGAAAGTGATTCTATTTACGGTAAAACGATTCATACCTGAGCGAACACCCAGAGCTGGACGAGTTTCAGGCCATCAGATTTGAGTTTGGTTTGGACTGGTGCTTTGCCGCAATAGAGGTGAAACAAGAAGTTGAAGAGCTCGTTTTGGCTGATACGGTTGAAGTACACCTCGCCATGGTCAGACACTTGGTCTTCAACCTTAACAAACAGCTCCGTCAGGTAGTTTCTGAGCAGAGGGATAACCTGGTCTTTTCGCGATACGATGAGAGCAAGGAGGAAGGTCTTGATCTGGTGGTGCTTGGGTTCGGAAGGATCGAGGTAGTTGCAGACACGGTAGCCGTTAGTGAATCCAGCAGAGGGTTTGAAAGTTCCGGTGAAGACGTCACGTTTCTCGACCTTAGAGTTGTCGAAGAGGATCGGGAAGCTGACGGCGTCAAGGAGGGCGATGACTCTAGGATTAGGAGACGTGAAGGGACCGGGAGGCATGTTGGTTCTGAAGACGGTGGACTTGTATTTGAGCATGCGTGACCGGAAGAAGTCGTCACGGCCTTTGACGTAGAAAAAGTCGAACCTGTCACAAACGGCTCCGATGAAGGGCAGGCCATACCCACCTGGGATTGGCTTCAAGGGGAGATCGCTGTCGGTGGAATCGGACGAGGAAGGCATCCTTTTAATGTTTGTTATGTTATGGTTATCCCTAGCTCTGGCAAATGGAGAACCCATGGCCGCCTATTTGTATGGAGCATGGGAATACGACGAGTTTGACAGTCCAAGTACAGTGAAATCTTTAAACAGTCTATGTTAAACCCAAATGGACCGTATTTTGGTGCCTGTCACCGAAACAAGCACTGCAACTTTTGTCGATGAAAATGGTAAAAGCAAACTAAGAATAGCTTCGTTTGGTTTCCTGTTGGAAATCTCATTCTGACTCCCAAAACCCATTCTCACGCAAGTCGAGACAAAATTCCTCTCACATAAAGTACATCAGAATCTGTGTCCGTTTTCCCAACAGATTTCCAAACGAAACCAATATTGTATTGCTAGGTTATGGAAAGTAGCAAAATTAATGCGTCTTGTAATAGTGTGATTAAAAGTGATCTGAACCACCCCAGCAGGGCCAGCTTTTAAAAGTTTTTTGTCCGACATGGCCTTGCACGTTAACTGATTTGATGTTACCTTTTGCCATTCACCGATATTACAACAATTTTTTCTCCAAATTAGTTAACCCATATATTGAACAGTACGCCAAGTGCCCAAATTAAGATTATATCTATCAGTCAATTATATATCAAGCAAATCAATTTAATAAAAAATAAAAAATATATTAATTTATTTATATTTTGTAATCTTCGAACAAATCAAATGGGGTGTATATTAAATATGAGAGGTACTGCTACGTGGGCGTAAAGAGTTTAGAGAGTTTCACAGTAATTCTTTTAGAAGGAGTAGTCACGAATGCAGTTTATCACTCTATTGGATATATTATCATTTTTAGTGGCACGATCGATATTAGGTTACTTCACGGCCATGATATTTTTGTATTGTTTTAAAAGTTCTATGTGTGATTTTTCTTTAAAAATTTATGGTATTCGGTGCTCAATTCATAGCAGAATATTTTATGATTGTGTTTATAGAAACTCTTTTTGGGGTATCGATGGGGCCAAAACAAAATTAAAAGTTACAGCTATGAGTGCTGGTGGGCGGTCATTCCAACGAGAGTGGCATATCTTCCAAAAATTAAAAAAAAACCATAATGAATTCGATTTGGAACGTGGGAAAAATAATTTTACTTAAATTAAGGTAAATATGTAAAGAAAATTATCTTATTTTACAAAAAAACTGTTAAATATACGTTTGGGGAGTATAAACGTTCCCCTGGACACGGCAATGTTTAGAGTATTTTTTGTGCACTAGATTACACTGCTAGGTGTTTTTAGGAGTTTAATTTGATTTCATCAATTATTGAAGTTCGTTCTTTCTTTGGTGAGGTTTCTTTGTGCTGTATTGGTATACATTTTTGTTTGTATTACTTTTTTATGATTAATAAAATTGATTGTTTTTTATAAAATAAAAATTTTCTGCTAATCAATAGGAGATAAAACGAAGTTTTGATGGACAAAAGAATTATAATGAATCGTGTTTAAACTAAGTATCAATAACTCTCAGAAATACAATTATTACGGATACAACTTATATAATTAAAAAAGGCTGCTATTACTATGTTTAATTTGAGCAAAAATTAGTGGACAATTAAAGTTGAATAGAATGGAAGAGATTGGCCACCAACATAATGAAATTCGACTACTGCAGTCAACTTAAAGACAAATAAAGGAAATAAAGAAAGATCGTATTGCCAAGATTGATTGAGAGTACAGAGAATTGGATAGCTGAAGAGGAGAGCAAGAGAAATGAGAGAGAATGCTGTGAATAAAGTGCGTTTAATGTGTTCATAATGAGAGGCATCGAGGCAAAAATATATAGTTGGTTGTCGTTTGCATTTGCTTGTTGGATGTGTCCAATAACCCTCAAGAATATTAGATCCTAACCATCTAGTCCAATGTTGGGGAGTTGGAGATGGACATGAGCTCCAGGTGTGGTTTTCCGTACTTTTTAGGCACTTAATGGCCGAGTCTTCTGGTGGATTACATATTAGATTGATCTTATCCTTTGGGCATTGAACTGGTAAGACCCAGGTTATTTTTTTAACATCCATGCAACATGATCATGCCTTTTGTCATAATCAAAGCCGAGGGTCCCATTAAAAAGGTATGATGCAGAAGGTGTGTATGATTAAATTGAATTATGGCCGCCGCTTCTTCATAATTTGTTCATCCCATTCAATTCACGTCTAAACAAAATTAGCTTTTTCAAAGGCCCCGTGCCATTTGTAAAAGCGTTTTATCTTAGTTTATGAAAAAAAGTGTTTTCCATTGATGCTCATCACCCACTGGCAAAAGTTATAGGGCTTGTTTGGATAACCCGTTGGGAGAACGGACGTAGATTCCAAGGCAAATATGTGAGGAATTCTGTTTCGGTAAACGTAGTGATAGATTTTGGTTACCTAAACGGGCTAACCAAATAAACCTATAGGTGAAAAAATAAAACCAAACTGTGCTCGACGTGTCTTGTCTGTGACACTGTTAATTAACCTCGCCCTACCTCCAACTTTAATTTCCGACTTTTAGCGTTCTCTCTCTCTCTCTGTGTAAAACGTTGGGATTCTTTAATTTATAAATTGCATTATATCAAAACGCATAATTTTATATCAGGCTAATCTTTGGAGAACCATCTTTCGACTCTCTCTTTTTATTTTCTTTTTGGTTAATCCAATTTACTTAGCTAAATGTATTCATCTCACTCAGTTGTGGACCTAGGACCCTGATTCATGAGGTGAAAACTATTTTTTAAGAAGATAAGTGTGATATATTCTTAATATCTTTTGAGAAAAAAATGAGCAAAAATTTTAGTAAATGAGTGAGTGTAAAATAAATCACATAGTACTAATATATACCTAATTTTCTGGAACTGCACCCCTCAACTATTCCTAGATCCACCAGTGATCACACCAACACATTTTTCGTTTCGTCACTCTCTCACGCACACATTGTTATTATTTATTTGTCTCCCTGCTGCATCATTTTAGTTTTTAAACTATGCAAAAATTATTTCGCAACTTTTAACATCGGTCAAATAATGAGCCTTTTAACTTCGGTTTATAAAGGTGCGTGTAAATCAATGATGTTATTTTGTTGACCTTTTAACATTGATTTATAAATACTAACGTTGCAAGTATATTTTGGAGTAGTGGTTGTTCATGATTGCTAGAAATATGTACCACATAAGATTTTTTATGCCCTAGTAAACAAATATTCCAGTCCCACCAATTATTGAATACGTCTGACCGTCTGTATTTATTCCCTTCGAAAATATGCATGGGATGTCACCCTTTTGTCCAATTCGAAAGAATTCACATTGTTTAACGAGAATTTTTAAATTAAAATATCGTAAATATCCAGAATAATCTGGTTTCAAAAGTCAACAATGTTCAATTATTGTATATCGTAACTCGCTAAATCCTATCTGTTATGCCTCTTAATAATGTATATAATTATATAAAATAATAAAGGGAACCAATGGCTGCATGCATTCTTACACCATTTTCTCCGTTGTCATTAATTTTCTATTCAAATATGCACCACTAGTTAAATCACTTCCATATATTGTGGATTAATTTAATATGTTAGGAAAAAAACGGTGATTGCTTGCATATACAAGAACGCGTGATCAACCA
Organism: Vachellia pachyceras; assembly: GCA_025593235.1. Taxonomy (NCBI): domain Eukaryota; kingdom Viridiplantae; phylum Streptophyta; class Magnoliopsida; order Fabales; family Fabaceae; genus Vachellia; species Vachellia pachyceras. Next base: position 7,157 of record JANTPZ010145758.1, on the reverse strand, counting down.
AAATGTATCAAACCAGACCAAGCTGTGAAAAGTTAGAATAATTAAGAAATGTTATCAGAAAAGCCAAACAATGTCTTTTTATCATTGGTTTTTTCGTTAAACTTATTACAATATCTAAAATAATATAAATATAAATATAAATATGCAGTATTTAATGAGATTTATATCCTTTTACGTAATTTACCACAAAAAAAAAATTACTTCTCAAAAGTTTACTCAAACGGTTTCTCCTTTTAAAAATAAATCACATTTTCAATGCTTATTCAAATATAAAATCATGTTTCATTTTTAACTTTTACTCATAATTTTTTTTCAAAATAACTTCTATTAAAAAGTTACTTCTTACACTGCTAATCCAAATGGACCCATAAGCTCACACCCAACAAAGCTGTAACCCATGGATAAGAGTGATGAGTTCCGTTGGGGTAACATTGGAGACTTTTGCAGCTATAGCTACATATTCACTGATTGTCCTTTGTACGAATAACACTGCCACACCCATTTCACCCCGAGTTGAGCATAGAACAGTCAATTCAAGCTTTCAAAAACCAATGCCTTCATCAGTGTCTTCCTGTTGCTGACTAGCTTGCCCTGCATAAAACTTACAACGTACGGGACATGATAGATTGATCCCAACAAACTCTAAAGAATGTAGTCTGAGCACTGTTGAGCTCAAATTGCTCCGCCCCTCCAAAAATCTTTTTACACCTGTCAACCCAAATATCCCAACAAATATAACCAACCATACTACACCATCCAAGTCTCTGGGTAAAGCTCGTGCCTGCTTCTGCTTTTAAGTTCCATTTTCACCACTCTATTCCCTGTAGGGCGGAAAACTATTCCCAGATGCAGGGGTTAACCAAAATAGATCATCGTTTCCGAGTATTTGCATAGTCTCGAAGAGATGTTATCAAATAAATAATGTCGGTTCAAGAGATGTTCTACATTTTGATTCAGGCCCAGCTTGGTAAGCAGAATTTATTTCAATAATGTGAAAATAAAGTTTAAAAGTGTGTTTGGTGGAGTTAAAACTAACTTTTTATATGAAAACCCTTCAAAATTTAAAAAAAAATCGTAACAGGTTTTCTTTGAGTTCTTCAATTGGAACCAATCCTCGCAACGAAGGCAAAATTTATCACTGGGCCAACCCGCACAATATAATGCTTACAGATTCAAAACATTGGCCCGAATCGAATCAAGATCCTGTGGCAACTTGGTATAATTCCTCTCTCTCTCTTCTCTGTCTTTTTTGATCCACCCAGATGCTTCTGACGCACTCCTTTGAATCATTTCTATATCAGCCCATCGTTGAAAGGAATCAACACTAAAGTCCTCAACATTTCAACGTAACGCCTACTAACTCCTCCACTGCGCATGAAATGACGGGAGAAAAACTTCTCTTTACATGGTAGGTATTTTGTCTCATTGTCTAATCTCATATATAACTTCAAATTGTAAATGCCAGCTCATTCAACTCAACTAGGCATTGGGCTTATTTGGATAGTCCGTTGGGAGAACGGACACAGATTCCGAGGTAAATATGTGAGAAGAATTTTGATCTCGGTAAGCGCATGAATAGATTTTAGTTATCCAAACGGGCTAACCAAATAAGCCTATAAAGTGTTGTGCATAAACTCACATTCATCATAACCATCATACTTGTATTTAAATCATCCAATACAATCAATGATCACAAGAGAGAGAGAGAGAGACCAAGTTGCGGGATAGGGATTAAGTGAACTGACTTACCTGCAGATTCGGTTTACGTAAAAATACTTTTCCACTGCGTTTTTAAACGGATCCAATCATGTGAAGGTATAAATTACATGCTTTTCACAAGTTTTATTATTTATTCTCTCACTTTTATCGTAAAAATGATATAGCTAATTTATAGATGTCCTAAAAATTGGTTAAGTTCATTGTTTATAAGAAATGTATGCTGACTTTATTAAAACATCATTTTCAATCATTTGCGTAGCAATTACTCTTTGAGGATATTATGATTAGATATCTAAATAAATTACTCAATAATATTCAAAATAATTGTAATTAATTAAAGCGATTTGAGGATATTATGATTAGATAACTTGTGACCACCTATTAATCATCTTATCCACTTCCTTCAAGTGAGTTCCTTCTCCTTACAAGTTTTAACTTCCCGTGTCTCACCAGTGGCCCTCATCCTGGCTGGCACTTCTCCAAGTTTTTATGGAAATTAAATTCATATTTGCACAATTAATAATGGAATCCGGTTACCTTATGCTCATGTGTGGATACATGTGTGTGCATATATTCTCATCCCTTATTAATTCTTTTTTTTTTTTTGGTTGGGAAGTCAGCATCCATCCCCAAAAAAAATCTATTTTCATACATAATAATGCTGCAATATATATATATATATACACATATTACATGACTGATGTTCAAACCAAGAACAGGTTCAAAACTAATGCCCTTCACAAATCGCATGTAGATTTTGGGTCAACCGGGAGATTTGCACACTTCACTCTTAAATTATTTACCCTGGTGGTCACACTTTTCATGTTTGAATTTTTAAAAAAGAAATTGATGCTTAATTAGCCTTGAAATATCATACAAAGTAAATATATTATATTTATAAGTGTGGGTTAAATTAAGATTCAAAACCCATAAGAATATAAAAACTCAAATCAACAGATAATCTATCTCCGAATTCCATATATATCATTCCGCAATTGTTTATTCAGCACGATGGGAGCATAGAGATCTAACAAAAAAAAAATCACGTAATCTTTAGACGTTGATTCTAATTGGCATATAATAGTATCCTTTCTTTTCATGGATATTAATGAACTACATTTAAAGGTCTGCACCATGCTCTTTGAATATAATAAATACCTATTTCAGAATTTGACTGTTTCTACGCGATGAAAATGTATGAGGAATTCAATTTAATGAGGAGAAATGATAATCATGGAAGAGAATACAACGGAGAAGAGTGAGAGGGGCCGGGAGATTGGGAGAGGGAAGATGAGGGTATCCCAAGTATTTCCCCTGGAAGAATTACCCAGATGTATTAAGTAAGGAAATGTGTTATAAAATGGTCATAAAATATTGTAAATGGTAACTGCTTCACTTATAAATTGTGCTTCTCAACTCATCATTAATAATAATAACCTTTTGAGATTATTTTATAACTCATCCCTTATTTAAAACCTCTACGTAATCTCCCCGTTATATTGGCTTCGTACGTCCTCGATTTTCTCTCCCCTGTTGCATCATTGGTTACGAAAAGCAGCGTTGTTAGGCCAACGTTAAAAAACATTTCCAATAGTCAATGGTCAAGTGGGACCAAATCCACGTGGGAGACTGTCGAATTCTTAATTCGAGAGCCTTAAAGTGGGAACGTGGCGTGTTCAACAACTCCCCATCTGGAAAACGTGTTATGGTACATACGAATTGGGAACCTAAAAAAATGCGAAACTATTTCGTCGTTATCGATCATTGCACTTGTAACTAGACCGAAATCTGCACCGTTGAAAATACAGTTTCAACGGATATTTTTTAAATTTAAAAAATAATTTTTACTCTATTTTATATTTTGTGTACATTAAATATTAAAAGGAAAAATCTCTAGAAAGTATCCTGCAAGCCTATTTGCTGTCATGTACAGGGGAAAACGCGCAGGCATCAAAAGTTCTCATAAATTGTATAGGTAATTTGGGATTAAAAAAATCGACGGAAAAGACAAAATCGCCTTTAAATTATGAGCGGTTGTCATTTTATTTGACGGAGTTATTAATGCTTTACAAAAAAGTTATTAACCAATTGAACGGAGCAATAGTAACACACATAAGTAGAAAAGTTGTCAATATCATAAGAACAATTGTCATTCTCTTTGAAAAACTTGTCAATAGTTAGAAAAAATTGTTATCCACCGTAAGTGAAATAACATAGGCTCCAAAATGGAGATGATGTCAAAAGTACAAAATAAGTTGTCATTGAATTTGACGGAGTTGCTAATGGGCTACAAAAAATTGTCAAGTTAGTCAACGGAGTAATATAGTCATTATTCAAATGGAAAAAATATCAACACCAAAAGAAAACTTATCATTCTCTTTAAAAGGATTATTAACAAACTATAAACTTTCGTTTTTAAAAACTTTATGGAACCACATAGACACCATGATATAGATGTGCTCAAATTGTTATTTAAGCAAACATGGAATATAAGATGAACACGCTTTTCATTTAATTTGGATTCAACCTTTTCTCTCTCGTTGTTTTTTAAGAAAAATCCAAGGGGGTAAGTAAACACTAATAACATGACATGAGATTATCAGCGTGTCGAACTCTTTACTTGTTAAAAAAACTAGCAGTCACTATCCATACCGCAGAGTTACTGGCCAAACCTTTTTTTTTTTCAACTCATATACGATAAGAGTTTTGAGTAATTAAGTTTGTTTTATACGTAAATTTTAAGAAAGGGGTTGGTCTTACCCACGATCTAATGGTAGGGCACCTAACTCATGATTCATTGGGGTATGTCCCTACATGCACTAGAGCATGTTAAGCAAGTCCTTTAGTTATGACCACACAGGTAGGTCAATTCAGCTTCACCAAGCTGTGGTGATGCCTCCCCAAGAACCGTGACTGGAAACACAATAAAGTGTCACTCCCCAGAATCAAATCCTCTCCATTTAAGTGAGAGTACTAGCTTAATCCCTTCGTCAGTTGAACCCACAAACGATCGGTAATTGAGTTTGAATTTGAAGACCTCGACAATGGCAATTTATAAATAAGAGCTTTTTTTTTTAAAAAAAATGTTTGGAACAGGTCTTTCTTTGAGTCCAAAAACATCTCATCTGAACCCTTTTTGTTCAAAAAAAAATCTTAAAATGAGGGCGTCCACGCATGCTCCAACCATTCTGTTGTTAACACCTAACACTTAGTACCTCACGTGTTTTGATTCAAAAAGCACTCATCAACTCCATTGTGAAGCTCGTTTTCCATGTTTTGTTTCCAAAGTGTACGTCAGATAATCTTCTGGAAGAACGATTTAATAGATTTTAAATAAGTATATAACAAGAGTTTTACCTCGTTTAAAGTTCAATGAATAAGTCTCAGGTAACGTCTACTGTACTCCAGTGAGTTATTTGCAAGTATTGAATACATTCACCATGTGCAATACACTTTAATTCGACTAACGGAGACATTATACGTAAGATAACGATGGTGGATTGTATGTGAATATTTTACCAAGTGTAATACACTTTAAAAATACAACCTTCACACGCAACTCTCGCTCTCCATCACTCGTATATTACACTCCTCCCTCTCTCTTCCCCCCTCCGTGCTACCGGCAAATCAATGGCTTCTTCTGCACGGCCATCAGACACTTGCTCCCAGCTTCCCCTCAAACCAATACCTGGAAATTATGGCCTTCGCTTCTTCGGAGCCATTAGCGACAGACACGATTATTTTTACCGGCAAGGCCGAGACAAGTTCTTCTCCTCCAGAATCCATAAGTACAACTCTACCGTTTTCCGCACAAACATGCCTCCCGGCCCTTTCATTTCTTCCGACTCGAGAGTCATCGCCGTCCTCGACGCCATCAGCTTCCAGATCCTCTTCGACAACTCCAAGGTCGACAAACGCGACGTCCTTGACGGAACCTTCATGCCCTCCATCGCCTTCACCGGCGGCTACCGTGTCTGCGCCTTCCTCGACACCTCCGAACCCTCCCACGCTCTCCTCAAGAGCTTCTTCCTCCACCTCCTAGCATCCCGACACGACACCTTCATCCCCCTCTTTAGGGACTGTCTCTCAGAGCTCTTCGCCGGCCTAGACGACAAGTTCTCCGACAAAGGCAAAGTTAGCTGCAACACTTTTAGCGATAAAATGTCATTCGAGTTCGTGTTCCGCCTCCTCTGCGGGTCAAACTCAAACCCAAAGGATACTGAAGGATTTCGGGCGTACCTGGAGATGCCGAATTATGAATCTGCAGATACCCACGCGGAATACGGATCACAAGTATGGATCCGAATATGAGACACAGCGAAAGCACCGAAGGTAAGAGGAGAGGAGATGAGAGGATTCTCTCTAAGAGAAAAGGGAAGGGAGAAAACTCGTTTTCTCTGTTGTGTTATTTCTGCCGCCTTTGGGGAGCCACTTGCCCCCTCTTATGACTTCCCACTAAAGTTTAGGTTTACGTATTTGACCTAGCCCATGGACTTGGGCCTAATCCATCAAGGGTGGCCCATATTCCAACACTTCTGGTATTAAAATTGGAGAGAAGAGGGCTGTTTGATGCAGGAGATTGAAAAACTCGAGAGGTAACAAGAAATTGAGAAGCCATAAGTGGAAACAATTAGAAGAAAATTGAAGATAAATTTGATTCCTCTAATCCAGAACAATGAATGAATGAATCAGCAAACTCAATTTACACTATGCCCACTGCAAACAAAACAAAAGATAGAACAACCGAGCAATACATTGATCAGAAGTGGAGAGACCTGCTGCAAGCCTTCAGAGTGAGTGGGTGTCGTTTTGGATCCTGAACTTGCCGTTTTGATGGATCATCATTGCTAATCTTGGAGTTGAAGCCAAGGATGGGGTTGATGAGCTTCTTGAGGAAACGGTGGAAGCGAGGCCCGGAACGACGTCGTTGCCTCCCCTGCTGATGCGCTGATGGATCATCTGGTTGTGATGAGAGGCTGAAGCAGCGAGCCTGCATGGCTCGGTTCAGGTGCGCCTCGAACCACCTCCTCTCGAACCGGTCCAGGAGATTGCTGTGTTCATCACCAAATGGTGTCTTGTGTTCAACCATTGGAGCAGCTTCAACTTGTTGCTTCCAGTGCATCGATGATCATATATGAACAACTAAAAATGTGATGGCTCTTGCAGAGGCAGATGAACAGAGATTACGACATTTTGGTGGAGGTAGTTAAAATATGAGCCACCAACTTTGCCTACCAAATTGTAACCTGCTAACTCAAAAGCTCTCAATTAATCAGTTCTTCAACTCTGATTACTATTTCAGGTAAAAAAAATCCTGATTACTATTAAACAAATGACATCATTTCACTACCTTGTACCTTTTACTGGTAGAGCAAAAGTTGATAATACACGTGTTTGATAACAACTTTTTGAGGTTAAAAATACATTTTGATAATACA
>JANTPZ010145755.1:697-12041 GCA_025593235.1 Vachellia pachyceras | reverse complement strand
CCCTCTGAGGTCTTGGATCCCTTCCAAATGAGCTGACAGCGCTGAAAATCGTCGATCCATCTTGGACATTACACGTTCTTCAACCTCTTTTAGCACAGTGTGTGATCGAGTGCTGTCCGCCATGGAGAGGAAGGTCCGCTCTGATACCACTGATAGCACCGGAAGAAAGACAACGTAACAGAAAAGGAGAAAGAAGAGGAAAGAAGAAGAAAGAACGCAAAGAGAGGAGAAGGAACAGAGAGGGGGCGAGAGATAAGAGGAATATGTCTGTATTCATGCCTGTTCCTGAATCCCATGCAATTACATATGCTCTCCCCTTCACGTGGGCGCTTCTGACTAACTAACTAACTCGTAACAGAATGAATCTATTTATTTATTAATATGCTCCCTTTATTATAATACCGTATCAACGTGTCTGATATGTTGAGTTCTCAAATTCAGCTATACAAGGCTATTAGTTGTCTGCCCTTCAGTGGGCCATTTTTCAATGGCCATAACGTTGGGTCAGTAGCTCAAATGAACAGACACTATGCACTGGTAAATCATAATGACATCGTTTCGGTATCAGAATCAAACTTGCAGCAACTGAATCCACTCTTAATTAGGTCAACAAGTCAAGAAACAAGATTTGGTAAATCCCAAAAAATTGGATGAAGGTGTTGTTCCTAGTGTTGATACTTGATATTCATTTGTGCGTGGATCAAGATGAAGATGGATATATACAAGGAGGAGAATTTGATGCATCTTTTATGCATGAAAAGGAATTTTCACCCTGTGAAGCAGTAGAAAATAGAGAACACCAAAAGGACCGCAGACCCATGGAGACTCCTTTGACAACTTCAATTGATAAGGGTTTTACTGATGAACCTGAGGCACATCTTTTAGAGGAAGTGGATGAGACTGTGCTATCTGATCGGATTTTGGCTCTTAGCAGATGTAATAAGATTAAAAGTGCTCTAGAATATTTCAGGTCTATGTATTTGTACGGTCTTTATCCTAGTATACATGCCTGTAATTCTCTTATATCTTCCCTTTTGCAAAATGGACGGTTTGATGATTGCTTAAAAGTGTTTGATTTCACAAGAAGAAGAAAGATAACCACTGGGCATACTTTTAGCTTGATGCTTACGGGATATGCAAATGCTCAAGGCTTCCATCCAGCCCTTAAATTCTTCGAAGAATCAGGAAATGATTGTGACATGGAGAAAATATTTGATGCCATTCTCTACAACACCATGATTTCATTCTTTGCAAAAATTCATGAATGGATTTAAATTGAGAGAATATGGAGGAGTATGAAGGTAAAAGGGTGCACTGGTAGTCAAGTCACATACCACTTGTTAGTTAGCAGTTTTGTACAGTGTGGTCAGGTTGAGCTGGCTCTTGATGCTTATTTTGACATGGTTCAAAATGGCTTTGAACCAAAAACTGGTGCAATGGATGCTATTATTAGTGCATGTGCTAAAGAGGGAAAATGGGATGTTGCCCTTGGCGTTTTTCAGAAAATGGTGATTGAAGGACTTCATCCAAACATAGTTGCATGCAATGCGTTAATTAACTCGCTGGGCAAAGCAGGGAAACTCAAACTAGCATTTCAGGCTTATGATGTCATGGAATCGTTGGGCCATAAATCGGATGCATATATATTTAATGCTTTATTAAATGCCCTTAACAAAGCTAACAGGCATTTTGACACCCTGCAACTTTTTGAAAAGATTGAAGAGAACGAAACGTGTCAGTTGAATGCACATGTGTACAACACAATTTTACTATCTTGCTCTAAGCTACGGCTGTGGGATAGAGCTTTGCAGATTTTATATCAAATAGAAGCTCGGCTGTCTGCTGTCACAGTGTAATATAATCTTGTTATTAGAGCTTGTGAACGTGAAAGGAAGCCAAAAATTGCTTTACATGTGTGCGAGCATGCGGTTCATTAGGAGTGCAAGCCAGATGTATTTACTTATCTATCTCTGATTAGATTTGCATTTGGGGAGATCTCTGGGAAGAAATGGAGGAAATTCTAAATGTGGGTAAAAATATTTTCAAATATACAAGAAATAAGTTGTTTGGGCCTACCAAGTTAAACAAACTAGTTGTGATATTAAATAGTTCACTGGATAAATATCAATTTCAATCACCCCACTTTTGTTTTAAATTTGACTCGATTATCTGACCTCTCTGTTATTTATTCCTTTTGCAGGTGGCCATACCAAATGTCTCTATATAATGCTGCCGTTTAAGGGATGTGCTTACGGGGCAAGATTAATTTGGCCAATAAGATCTACAGTAAAATGCGTGAGAGTGGTCTTCAACCTGATGGCAAAACAAGAGCATTGATGCTTCAAATGTTACCCAAGGAAGCAGTAGTGCATAGATAATCTCTTTTAATGACTAGTAGCTTGTAGGTATTGGTGGATCTAATATTTGCTTCTCTGATTTAGCAAATATTCTATAGCCTCTAGTCTTTTTGGCCTGGAAATAAGTATTGGCAACACACAAATATTACTTTACAGGAATTCATGGGCAGGTTCTAAAGTCTCTTGAGTTCAGTCCTCACTGATAATAATGCTAAAAATTCATTGTATAATTGTTTTGTAAATGTTGTATAGGACAACAGTCTTGTAGTATTATTTATATCTGAGGCACAGCTATTTATTTGTCTCTCTTGACTATTGTGTTATCTGATAAAACAAGTTCTCTCCTATTGAGTGCCCAACTGACATTTCTGAACCATCCATTGGCTTCTTTCATTTCTATGCATTTTATCTGCTGATAGACATGTAAACCAACTAGGCTTATAAATTTGAAGGATTATCTTTTTATTTCCTTTAAATAAAAATTGAAACCATTCTACATTTTATCCTCCCATGGCTGCTCTTTTGGTGCTAACATTATAAATATATCTTGATGTTCCACTTTGGAGGTCGTTTTTGTGATTTGTGCATTGTATATTTGTGGTCTTGCTGGAGAATGATTATAGTAAGATTTTGCTTTTAGTAGTTTTTAGTTTACTTTTTACCGAGCCCTGTGTAGTTGCACTTGTGTTGAAACAGTTTAAAATGTGATCCTTACTGGCCATCCTAGGTGCATAATAATTTTTCCCCTACGAAGAAAGAGATGACACTATTTTTGGTGCAGTTTGCTAACATCAACATAGAATTCGGTTATTGGGGAAAATTCAAATGTCGAATCAGGATCAACCAGAACAGAAATAAAGTATTGGCTTGAACTGTCTTTGGTGTCACGGTAATAGCTATGAATATGAACAGTCATCAGCTCCTAGTAAAGGGTAGGAGAATGAGACCTATCTTGGACATACAATGCATTACAGACACATGATCATTCCGCATATACTCATCCCCTTATAGAATTAGTGCTATGGCCTATACATGCTAAATAACTAAGTGAAGACCCTGCTGAGGCTGCTAACGGCAAGCTGTTTCATTAGACCTGTATTGGCAGTAATGTGCAAGTAATATCAGGGCAATGCTGGAGAAAGAGAATATCTTTTGTTCTCCCTCCTCACCATATTGTGTTAGGTAGAGATATGAAACTTAGCTCTTGCTTCCCATACTGCCAACATTTTAGTTGTTGCTGGTTTACAGCCAAGAAAAAGTATTGGGGCGAGTTCTGGAAAAGGAAAATTCTTCAGAAGAACATTCTGGATAAATTTAAAAATTAACAATCAGAAATTGCTAATTGTTTTCCTTATAAAGAATTCTATGTTTAATTATCTATAGGAGATTACTTCATATCTATACCTGAAAACGCTTAAAGGCCAACTTGCTCTCTATCCTTGAACATTGTGAATAGTGCTCCTTGATTATGTAATTGTTAGGCATTTCACCTGGTTTTTTATTTTTCTTCCCTAAAAATTGTGTTTCTCTTTGACCATAACTTTCAAGAAGACCACATTAATTGCACTCAACCTCAACCCCCTCTCCTAAATTATATATAAAATACTTCTTCTTTTCTTTTTAATATTAGAGTTTGATAATTAATTTAAGGATATTAAAGAAGTTAATTATTTGTGATAAATAAATATTGATTATCCTAAGATACTCTTGTTAACTATATACTTTGGGATTACCCCTTGATATGGAACCTCTTAACCTGCAATAATATGGATACTTTAAAAAGAATATTATTAGTTTAAAAGACAAAATGGATTTGAGTCTCATATTTAGTACTAAGTGAATTTTTTGTTTAATTTTTTATTAAATACTGGAGAAAGTATGATATAGTTAAAATAAACTGTGACAAAATGCATGGCAAATCTATTTGTGATGCTTGTTGGCATCCCGCCGTAACCACGAGGGTTGAGTTCACGGTCCAATTCATATTATTTGCTCATTAAGTATCTTTGTTGATAAATTTTGCCATTACATTATTTTTGGCAAATTGGTTATGTAACAGTAGAATTTTTTTTGTTATAAATTTCTACAACTAAATTTTCAGTGTATTTTGAGACGGATCAGTGGTGGAGAAAATTTTCGCATAAAAATTTAGTTTTATTAGTCGTGGGTGGTTGATTAATTAAGTATTTACATTATATGAATCTCAATGTTTTAATGAAATCACTATAGGTTATAGAATTTAACCTTTTTGTAACTTTGCTTTATTCCAAGAACTATGCTTTAAACCTTTATGAATTCCAACTAGTATTTAAGATGTTCCTCAATTTCAAAAGCTTGATATCTTAAATGACTCATTAGGTGCTCATAAAAGCGATGCCATTATTATTTGTTTCTTTCATTTGAGTAGAGAAAATTGCACTTAACTTTCTTGCTAGACCAGCATATATGTACGTTAAGAGCTTCTGTCACTGAATTAAAATCGAATCCAACTAGACAAGGAGAAAACTTAATTTTCAAATGCATGCAATTTGTCTCATCCACGTTTGTTTTTGCAAGAAGTAGAATTATATTAAAATAAACTTCACAACAATAGTAAAAACGTCCATAACGAAATCCAACAAACAGAGGGGTCGATCAAAGCCTAAATGAAAAAACCCTAGACCCAACAATACCACCATTGCAAACCCTAAACCTAAGCCAATCAAAGAACCATGTGTGTGATATTTTCCCCCTATTTTCTTATTTTAGATCACTTATGAATCACTCCTGAGCTTTGGATATCAAGGTTTGACCCAAAATTGAGAATTAAATTTTTCAAAAACATTTAGATAAAAAATGCTGGTACTGATCACGGGTCTTTTTCCAAATTTTGAAAAATCATAATTAATTCTAGAAAATTCGAAATTGAGTGATTCCAATTTCTAAATTTTTCTTATTAAGTGAACAATAGGGTAAAAATACTCATTAGTTCCAATTCTTGCCCATTTGATATGGTTTATTCAAAAATCGTGGTGATGTCTAAATGGTCACCATCAGTTTTTCCAGTTTTTTTCCTTAACTTTGGAAAATCATATCTCCTAATGTACATGTCCAAAATTTTCGAACTTTATATCATTTTAAAGCTTAGGATACTGGAAAATTTCAGCCCATTTGAAGCTTGTTTTCTATTTTTTGTTGCCACTTGAAACAGATTCGTTTTTCAGATCCTTTGGAACCCTTCAACTTTGAAAACCAATTTTTTTCTTAAATTCACCAAAACCTCTTTTTGGTTCATGAACTTGCCTTTGGCATGCATAATTGGTTTCTTATTATCCTTTAGCCTTCCTAGCTTATTTTCATGCATGCATGCATCATCTACATTCACATGTTCCCTCCTATTGGGGGTTTAAGTTACAAACCTAGCAACTTTAAAGACAAAGTATCATTTGGCATATTTACACAAAAGCAAGCAAGCAAAAGCATAATCCTTAAGCATCAAGAACCTTTTTCCTTACCCTTGTTTGTGCTTACACCTACATGGTTAGTTGGATAATGAGATTTTGAAATCCCAATAGCAAAACTAGCTAAACAAAAGTATTGTGAATGTGCATATAACAACTTTTAAACAAGTATATGAGCATATAACATGTGACATGTTCAAACTACATTTTTATATGCATATGGCCATAGTAATCAAGATCACATTTCATATTCATATCATTCACTTCATTCATCACAAAAATTATGCACCATTCACAACAAAGTTTCATAACATAAGTTTAGTTTAGTAGTCTTGCTACCTTTGTTAAGCTTCTCCTTTTTAACTTAACTCCAAAGTTCTCTTGGATCCCTTCCAAGTGTGCTCTTGAGGGTCTTAAAATCCTAAAAATCATGGCATAAGATCCATGTAAATAAACAACCAACAAGTTGCCATAAAAACTTGTAAAAATGCATAGAACTCTTTGTAGGTTTTTTAATAGTCATACACGTTCAAGTTTTGGTTTTTATGGTTCCTTAAACTTCTAAAATCCATCTCTTGGCTTTACCCTACACAAAACATCATTTTAAAGCCATTGGAACCATCAAAACACTCAAAAACTCATTCCTTCCATTTTTTCTTGCCTTGGTCGAGAAGAAGAAAGAAAAAGGGAAAAATGGGTTTTTCAATTTTCTTCATGTAACCTTATGTTTTCTTGCTTCCAAAACCCTTTTTCTTAACTTTGATTAACTCAAAAGCATCTCCTCTTAGATCAATCAAAATTTGGGCAGTACCTCCCCATAAACTTGAGCTTTCCATAATTTTTACAACAACTTAAATCAACCAACAATAACCATCAACCTATCTTTTACCCCTCAAGGAAGAGCTTGCAACCATTTACCACTTTTAAAACCTTCTCTTTTCCATTTTCAACTCTTGAAGTCCTAGCCATCATTTTCTAAAAGGGAGGCTTATTCAAGGAACAGTTCAAGAGAATGTAGTAGTAGTTGCAAGACTCAAGAAAAGAGGGGGATTTGGTTGCAAGAACACATTACGTTGTGTTATGGAAGCTCGGATCTTCTTCTTCTTGCTTGGGAGGTGGCATTTTCTAGAAAGAAGGGAGAGCAAAATTTTAGACCGAGAGAGAGAGGGAGGGAGTTTCCTAATTAATTTGTCTCTTGAATGAATGTGTGAAGGATACTAAAACTTGGAGATCAAGTCTTGAAATATTTGATCCACATTGTGACACTTGTCCTTGTCTCATTCCTTGCTGAAAAAGTGACTTTTCAGACCCCCTAGGCGTCTGATTTGCTGGTTGGGCCTTTGCCAGATCCAGTTACATGATCCGGTAGCACGCATTTCTGTAAAGTAACCTTTACACGAGTAACTACCTTTTTACATTTCTGGAGATTTTATCTCTCACATAGCAACATTCCCTAGGCCTCCTTGCCTAGGTGGCATCATCTCCTAGCCCATAGCATCTCTGGGTTTCCCTTGTAACTCGTCAGGATTCCTCGATTTGCGTGCAACAACACTGTAAAACGGGCTTCCGGCGGCCAATTTGACTTAAGGACATGGAAAAATTCTATATTTTCCCTGATTCTCAAGCTCTTTTCCGTTCCTCAAAATTCTTCCCGAATTTTCTGTAATTAATTTTCTAATAAAATACTTTTTCGGGCTTTTCGGGCACTGTTGTTCTCCGTACAACGAAACTGCCTTCACTAGATACCGAGTAATAATTTTATTAATTACTTTAAAATTCAACTAAATTTTCTTAGTTCGAGTCTCCGACATTTGAGGACTTCTGCTACCTTAAATAATTGTTTCTCAGTCGTCCTTAACTCTCAAATCCCTTAATTACGAAAATGCCACTAGTTGTCTTACTTTCCTCATAATTACCAAAATGCCACTACATTTTCTACTTTTTCTTAATTCCAACTTTACCCTTAGTTGACTTTTGACATTTTTTTGTCAATTTTGACATTTTTATGCCCTAGGCTTTTAATTTAAAGTGACCATTTTGCCCTTAGTCATTTTTACTTAGAATTTTCAAGACTAGGGACTTAGTCAATTATGATCTTTCTTTCCTTTAGGCATTTTCCTCTATATTTTTCCTTATTTATGGGCCTTAGATTATCACATAATTTAATGATCTAGCGTTTAGTTCAGATTATATAAATGTGGATATTACAATATGAATCTTCGTGGTTGCCGGAAAGAGGAAACTTTGGCAACACCGCCGAAAAGAGGGGACATGGGTTCAGATGTGTGCTATCATGAAAGTCGATTTACCATCACCATGCAACAGCTGCTGTGTAGAGAGAAGCACCGTCGTTGACAAAGACAACCCATATACCCCAAAGGACTCCAACCATCGCCATCAATCACTCCCCAGCCCAATGCCACAATATCATCAATTTGGGTATGATGTTTATTTGCTTGTTCATTAATGAAGATATCTTTTCCCTCAAAAGAGAGGGCTGAACTAGCACAAAATAACTAATCGTTAATTCCAAATTACTCTTGGAAGATAAAACTTAGAAAATGTGACCGGTAACATTTTTTTTTTGTAAATAGTGGTAAACTTTTTAAATTGGTTATACAACCGGATTCTAAACCTTCTTTATTTAAACCGGTTTTGGAACTTTTTTTACTAGGTTTAGGAAACCGTTTTTTATAGTAGAGCCATTGATTGAAGGTACGCAAAATAAGCTTGTATATTCACAATCTATATGTATATACACATATATTCCATATAGGTTGGTGTTTTTGGAATAAAATTCATCGAATTTACTGAAAAACATCAATGTATTTTTTTAAAAAAAAAAGATTAACCCATTTGGGAATCTGATGAAAAAGTGATTTTATGTAAGTCTAGGTAAGTATGTAAGAAGAGTTTTATCTCGACTTGTGTACATGGAAAAATATGAGAAAATAAGTGTTCCCAAGCACCCCTAAGATTTGTTCTGTACCTTCCTATAATTAAAAATAAATTATTTTTTACATTCAAAGATATTTAAATTTATGGTCTAAAAAATAAATAAAATTTTTCATTTTATTATATGTCGCAATCCCAAAAAATTTCTCTTCATTATATTCCTTTTATTTTATTTTGATTATTAATACGAAAATTAAATTAAAACTGTAGGTATAGACTAGGATTAACTAAAAATTATCGTATTCAAAGAATGCCCTGTGAAATGAAATTTTTATAAGTTAATGCAAACATTGTATTATTAATCGGCTTGATAGCAATTGGTTTTGTTCAACCCATAATCATCTATCATTCCTTTCTTTCCTAAGCGCTTCTCCTTCAGCATACCTGTCTTAGTTTGTGGATTGTCTACCTCTTTAACGGGCTCCTTCGTCTCACAAGGATCGTCATCGTTGACTGATGGTTCAGACTGTAAACTTGTCTCCGGGGTATGCGTATCATACTCCTCGTACTCAGGATCGCGTGTTTGTGTTATCTTAGTGCTATCACTACTCATGCTTGGCTATTCACATTTATTTCATTTCCAAATATAAATGAATTAATCATTCAAACACAAGCCATAACTCAAGCAATGCACTCACAAACTTCAAACATCAATTTATGTTGTAATCCAATATAATAATTGTGGGCCTATAAGCCAAAACCTTGGGCTCTGATACCACCAAGTGTGACATCTCCTATTTTCCCCCTATATTTTCTTATTTGATCACTTATGAACCATTTTTGGGCCTTGGATAACTCAATTTGGCCTTTTTAATGAAATTGAAAATTTTTCTTTTTCTTAAAAACGTTGTTATTGTTCACTGGCCCATTTTCCAGATTTCTGGCCCAACTTTAAAAATTCATAATTAATTCTATAAAACTCGAAATGGAGTGGTTCCAATTTCTAAATTTAGCTTATTAAGTGATCTATAGGGGAAAAATACTCATTGGTTCCGGTCCTTGCCCATTTGAATCAGTTTATTCCAAAACTGTAGCAATGTCCAAATGGTCACTGTCTGTTTTTCCAGTTTTCCCCTTAACTTTGAAAAATCATATCTCTTAATGTACACATAAAAATTTAGATTTATATCAACTTAAAGCTTAGGATGTGTAGTTTCTGACTGGAAAGCTTCAGCTCATTTGGAGCTCGTTTGCTATTTTTATTTCTCACGTGAAACTGATCAGTTTTTCAGGGCCTTTGGAACCCTTTAACTTTGAAAACCAACTTTCCTTAAAATTCAGCAAAACCTCTTTTTGGTTCATTAACCCACCTCTATCATGCATGACTATCTCTTTACCATTTCTTAGCACTTTTAGCCCATTTTCATGCATGCATCATCACATATATACATGATACTTCATGTTGAGGTTTAAGGGTTACATTCACATCAACTTCATGGAGAGTTTAGAAACTCATATATTCATATGAAAATCTTGCAATTAAGAGCATCTTCTTCATTCATCTATAAACTTTTCCTTACCCTTACTTGAACTTCCACCTACATGGTTAGTTGGTGGGGAATGAGATTTGGGAATCCCAAAAGCAAAACTTTCTAACACAATCATAAAAATAGCATGACAGTCTTTCATATAAGTGTGAATTCATAAAAGTGCAACATGTAACAATCAAATGCATATGGCCATAGCAAACAATAGCACATTTTCACACTTTCATCATCATAATTTTCTAAACAAGTCATGCATAACTTAGTACATTTCAAAAGCTATAAAGCTTAAGGTTAGAGGGTTTTGCTACCTTTTTCTCTTAATTCCTTTGAACTTAAACCCTCTCTTGATGGACTTTCTCAATGAGTTCTTTGGGCTCTTAACTTCCTAAACATCATATATTGACATCCTCATAAATTTCCAGCCACCAATCAAGGGCAAGAAAAATAATAAAAACGCAATATTCACATATTGCTCTTACAAGCCCTTTAAACTTTGGAAATTTGTTGTTTTGCTTTCCAATGCTTCCAAAATTCTTTTTTTACTTTTACCTTACACAAAATAGCCTTCTAAAGCCATTGGAAGAATTAGAATCATCAAAATCCCACTCCCTCTATTTCTTTCAAATTTTCAAAAAAACAGAACAAAGAGGAGGGTTTAGATTTTTCTACTTTTCATCATGTAGCTTGTGTATTCTTGCTTCCAAACCACTTTCCATGCATTATACCACTCAAATACATCTTTCCCTCTCAAGTTTCCAAATGGACAGCACCTCCCCATACACTTAGGGTTTCCAAACATTTCCACAACAACCAAAACAACCAACAACATATATCAAACTACTCTTTACTACTCAAGAAGGAACTTGCAACCTTTTACTACCTCAAAAGCCTTCTCTTTTTCATTTTTATACCTTGAAACCCTAAATTTTTATCTTCAAAAAGAGGGCTTTGATCAAGGAAATCAACCATTAGAGAGGTAGTAGAAGTTGCAAGGAGTAGAGAAATGGAAAGAGTTGGTTGTTTGGGTGATTACCTTAAGGTTGTGTGAGAGCTCTCTTCTTCTTCTTCCTTGGGAGCAAAGTGACGTTTTTTGGGAGCTTGGGGG
>JANTPZ010145739.1:6138-30935 GCA_025593235.1 Vachellia pachyceras | reverse complement strand
CTTACTTTCTCCCCCTAATGTTGGAAAATTTGTCTCATCAAAATGACAATCATCAAAACGTGCCATAAATAAATCTCCAGTAAATGGTTCTAAATACCTTATTATAGATGGAGATTCATAACCAACATATATTCCCAACCTTTGTTGAGGTCCCATCTTTGTGCGTTGTGGTGGAGCAATAGGGATAAATACAGCACATCCAAAAATTCTAAGATGGGAAATATTTGGCTCATGACCAAAAGTCAATTGCAATGGGGAGAATTTATGATAACTTGTTGGCCTGATGCAAATTAATAGCGCTGTCTGCAAAATAACTAGTCCCAAAGCAGAATATAAGAGATTATATCTCATGTAAAAAGGTTGCAACCATTTAATCAATCATTCTACTAGTCTATTTTGCGTATGAACATAAATTACAAGATGTTCAACATCAAATCCAAGGGATGTACAATCCTCATTAAAGCTAGTGCAGCAAATTCGTTCACACTAGTGTTCCTTGTTTAGATAATTAGGATAATGTGCTCTTAACCATATTCCTTGAGCAATTTATCTTGCAAACTTCAGGTTGCAAGAATATAACAGATAACTATGAGACCATTTAGTTGATGCATCAATTAAAACTATATGGTAACTAAATGGTTCACCATGTGGGTTTATCGTCCCACAAGTATATTCCAAGATCCGTTTTAAGAACGTGAGAGACTCATATTGTATTTAACTTTATGAGAGCCAATAATATATTCCCCTTGGAACATGCAGCATATGAGGAATAATGGCATCTATATACACTTCAGGGTATAACTACATTTATTCTCAATCATTTCTCGCATCATAATTGAACCGGGATGGTCTGACTGGTCATGTCAAACATTGAATTCATTGATAAACTGCTGGTTTATCTTACTAAACTGCTGGCTTGTATTAATTAGTAAACTTTTGGTTTACTATCTCATGACATACATCAAATTCACCAGCAAACTGCTAGTTTACTATTGTATGTCAAACATCAAATTCATCAGTAAACTTCTTGTTTACTGTCATATGCTTTCTTTTAAATTAGTCTATAATTCTAATGGATCTTTGACGGTTAGATACTCTGCTTTCAGCCCTTCATGAAGGTGGTGGCAAAGGAAAATCATGGCCTTAGCCTTATCTTGATTTGTTGTTTCCTTGCCTCGTATAATAGCATGACCTAGGCCTTTAGCATCTAGGTGGATCTCAGCATCTAACACCCATGATAGATAATTTTTTCCTGAGATATCAAGGGCCGTGAACTCGAGTTTGGCAAGATTGCTCATGATTTGATCTAAAAATAAAAATATCAATTAGAATCAAAATAAAATTGATGTAAATACAATAACATGGTGAATAAAAATAATACAATAATATTGTGAAGTAAACTTGATATAAAAATATTATAATTTTATAAATATAAATATATATATATATATACGTATAGAATGATTATGAATTAAAGTCTCATAATTCGTAAAGGAACAGATATGGCTGAGATTTCATAACTCGTAAAGGAATAGATAATTACATATAAGTGAATATATATATCTAAGTGACACAATTCACCGAGAATTCCATATCATGATTTCATAATCGATCGAGAATTCTAAATTCAAGTGCAGATAAAAAAAATTCATAGAGAAGATTAAAGTGAGATATAATGACAACAATCTCAAATCCTAGCCATGGAATCCGGTGCTTAAAACATCCGGTAAAAGAATTAACTAATTCCATGTAGTGGCTTATCAGGTTATCCTAGATTGCTCAAGAAGGGAAAATAGAGTAAGATAAAGTGGATGGAATATAATAAGAATTGATATAAGATGGGTATACCTCTTAAAAAAAATTTTCGTGCTGATAACGTGTTATAAATTAAAGGGGTTTGGGAGTAGGAAAGAATAGTAGAAGATATTGAGAGAAAAGAAGAGAATGAAGTCAGATTGTATTCTTCATAACTAGGGAGGGGTACTTATAGACAATGTGGGAGTCATAAAATTAAATGCCCTAATAACTAATATTTCCTAATAATCGTAACCGAATATAATATATTGTTAATTATATGCTTATCGAGCTTTATTTAGCTCAACTTTGGCCCATATTCCCACTTCTACCCCTTTACTTGATTTAATCTTCTCTATTTCTCGTTCAAAGGATGTTTTTCTTTATCCAATTATAAAAGAAGGAAATCATTACCTTTATTATTGATTTCTTATTTATACACTTATCCAAATTATCCTTTTTCTTAACTTTTGCATTTCCAACAAATTTGCAAAAGTCATACCTTTCTCCACATAATTCCAAATGTGGTGATTAAGCTTCTATTTGAAGCTCTCTGTATTCTTAATCAAGGAAAATTATCACTCAACATTTATATTCAACCTCAATTCTCAAATCAGTGCCCCAAAGTTACTGCTTGTTTAGTAACTTCCCCAATTTTTCAGAATTCAAGGTCAACCTTTGATGGTCCATAATTTACAATTTACTTGTCCAAATAATGCATTATAAAACTAATTTTAAAGCTTCACATGAATACTATTTGCACACAAAATTTCATCGTCAACAAAGATCATTTGACCATCTAAACATTTGTCCAAAGTTAGCTGTCCAGAAAAGCTCAAATGCAAATAAATCAACCAGAAAATTTCAGCTTTCTGCGAGAGTCTTTAAAAATTCATAACTTACAGTCCACTCATCCAAATAAATGTGTTGTAGGCCTAATTTTAAAGCCTAAGATGTGTGCTAAATGCTCATCAAATTTCATTGGCAGAAATGATCATTTTCCCAGCTTATAGCTCACATGAAGTCAGTGACCCAAAACTGTAACTTAACCCAATTTCCTAAAACTTACTGGTTTTTATCATCCATTATATCCTCACGGACACCCACACATATATGTCTTAGGGTTATAATCTGGAAATTTGCAGATCTAAGGAACTTGCTTGATCCATTTTGTCATATCCCAAATTTTGAAAGATTAATTAAAGTATCATAATGATGGGATATTTTATGAGAGCAATAAATTTTTCTAATGGACTAAAGTTAAGGATGATTAAAATATAAATTTGAGCAAAATCTAATTGATTGAAATCATGATATAGTTATCCTTTAAACCTATATTTTTCTCTCTTCTTGGATCCACTTTATAGGGCAATTGGTCAAGCACAGTTATATCACCCAAGAGCCCAATTTGATCCAAAAATATGATGGATGAGGATGTGCTTGAATCTGAAATAAGTAAGAGAGTTTCTGCACAAGTCAACAAGAAAAAGGAAAAAGTAAGGATATATCTGTTTGTTTATCATTAGTGGATTTAAAGTAAAACTTGATTTAATTAAATATATCCTTTAACCACCCAAAATATCCCTCCATCTGCTGCATTTTCTTTCAGAAAGGAAATGAAAGATAGAGACAAATTTCAGACCATCTTCAAGCTTCCAATGTTGGTTTTGAGAGAGCAAGGAGAGAGAAAGAAGTCTTCAAGCTAATCACCCCCCAAAATCCCATTTCTAGCTCAAAGTGCCTTCATAAAACTTGTTCCTCTCATCAAGAGCAACATTTCTATGTTTTTAGTTTTGTGAAAAGAGGATTTTGGTGCTGCCCAAGAAGTGTAGAGATAGGAAGAATCAAGAACAAGCTCTAGAAAAGGAAAGAGGTGAGTATGGGCTTTGACTTTAACCAAGTATTTTGGTATTTGGTTAGGTTTTCATGATTTTCTATTGGCTTTCCTGTTTTGGTTAAGAGGTGTTCTTGGTATTATAGTGATGTTAAGATGATAGAAATGGCATGATAAATAGTTTATGTATGATAGAGTAAGAGTTTAACATGTTCTGGTGAGGATTGGAAGTTGATTGTGTATTGTGGTTGGATTTGGGGAGATTTCGGTCTGAACAGGGCATGAGGAAAGAGTGAGAATTTGTCTATTTTTATGGTCTCAATGTGTTTAGAAGCAAAAATTGTGTAGGGTACAAGTGAAACACAAATTTTAGAAGCAGTAGGCACAAAAGCTAAAACAGTTACAGATTTGAGCACTGATGTTTGGGTAAACCTAAGTCAAATGGTCTCTTCTGCCCACGAAATTTTAGGATCACTTAATAAACATCTCAAAATTTAAAATAAGTCCCAGAACACATTAATTGGATGTGTACAATGGAAGTTATGAATTTTTAAAGTTGAGGTAAGGAAACTGGAAGTTCCAGTTTTTATCATATGAATAGTAGTGTTTGTCTCGAATTCTGTATTTGTGTGCCTGATATGGTGACTGTTTATTATTTTTCATGGATAGAGGATTGGAAGAGCTTTAACTAGAGACTTGAACCACTTCAATTGGTTCAAAGTTTATAAGGAATAAGACAAGATCCTAGGTTAAGTGGGGATTAGGGGAATAACGAGCTAAAATTATGGAATTATAAATAAGGTGAATGTAATGCACTCTAAATTTTGTATAAATGATAGGCCATGACACACGCCCAATGTAACACCTCCTATTTTCCCTCTATATCCTCATATTAGATCACTTTTGAACCACTCTTGGGCCTTGGATAACTTAAATTGGGCTTTTTTTGTGTGAACTTAAATTTTCGAAAACGTAAAAAAACGTTGTTACTGTTCACTGGTCATTTTTCTAGATTTTTGCCCCAAATTTAAAAAATCATAATTAATTCTAGAAAAATCAAAATGGAATGGTTCCAATTTTTAAATTTAGCTTATTAAGTGACCTATGGGGAAAAATACTCATTGGCCCAAAAACTTACCCATTTGAATCAGTTTATTCTGAAACCATTTGCTGTTCAATTGGTCAATTCTAGTTTTTCCAGTTTTTACCTTAAACTTTGAAAAATCATATCTCTCAAAATACACATCCAAATTTCACAAAATTTATATCATTTTTAAAGCTTAGGATGTGTAGTTTCTGACTAGAAAGTTTCAGCTCAATTGGAGCTCGTTTGCTATTTTTAATCCCCACGTGAAACAGATTCATTTTTCAGGGCATTTGGAACCCTTCAACTTTGAAAACCAATTTTTCTTAAATTTTACCAAACCTCTTTTTGGTCCATTAACCCACCTCTCACATGCATGATTATTTCTTTACTATTTCTTGTTACTTTTAGCCCATTTTTATGCATGCCCTAACACATATTCTCATTATCCTTTTGTAGAGGTTTAGGGTTACAACCATAACAACAACTTCAACCCAAATATGTACACAAAACCATCAAGCTGGAGAAACTTCTTCATGCATCAATAATCTTTTCCTTACCCTTGCTTGAGCATGCACCTACATGGTTAGTTGGGGCATGAGATATGGGAATCCCAATAGCAAAACTACATAATCAAAATATTATGAATGTGCATACATAACTTTGATGCATGTGTATGATTATATAAACATGTGACACATCAAACTACACTTTATCAAGCATATGGCCATAGTATAAAAGTCACATTTCATACACAAACCATGCACTTAAATCATCATAAAAGTTCATGTAACATTTAGAACTCATTTTCATAAACATAAAAGGAGATTAGTAGTCTTACTACCTTTACTTTACTTTCCTTTACTCAAACTTCAAAGTGGTCTTGGATCTTTTTCAAAGATGCTCTTGAGACCTTAAAACCCTAGAAATCATGGCATAACATCCATATAAACATGCCATCATCAAGATGCAATAAAACTTGCAAAAACGCAAAAAACCCTCTTTTGGTTTTCTAAGAGTCCTACAAGTTCAAGATGTGGTTTTTATAGCCCTTAAGGCTTCTAAAATCCATCTCTTAGCTTTACCCTACACAAAACATCATTTTAAAGCCAATGGAACCATCAAAACACCCAAAATCACAGCTCTTCTATTTTTTTTGGCTTGGCCGAAAACAGCAACAAAAAGGGGGAATGGGTTTTCAAACTTTGTTCTTGTAACCTTGTGTTTTCTTGCTTCCAAAACCCCTTTTCTTAACATTGATCAACTCAAATACACCTCCCCTTAGGCCAAACAAAATTTGGGCAGCACCTCTCCATAATATGGAGCTTCCGATAATTTTCACATTCAAAACAACCAACAACAACCATCAAGCTATCTTTTACTACTCAAGAAAGAACTTGCAACCATTTACTATCTTTAAAACCTTCTCTTTTCCATTTTCTAAACTTGAAACCATAACTTTTCATCTTCAAAAAGAGGGCTTTGATCAAGAAATCAATCCATTAGAAAGGTAGTAGAAGTTGCAAGGAGTAGGAAAATGTAAAGAGTTAGTTGCTTGGGACTTTACCTTGCTTGTTGTGCTTGCTCTTTTTCCTCTTGAGAGCTTGAGAATGGAGGTTTTGGGAGCTTAAGGGAAGAGTAAAATCTGATCAAGAAGAGAGGGAGAGCGGGCGTGAGTTATGAGGGAAGAGAGAGGAGATTTTTCTAATTTAATTTGCATCTTGAAATAATGTGTGATGGAAATTAATTCTTGGAGGCCAATACTTGATTCACTTGCTTGGGAGAGTGCCACTTGTCCTCTTCTTGTTTTCTTAGTAAAAAGTGACTTTTGGCTTCCTCTAAAAGCCTGGTTGGCTGATTGGTTCCCCGAGCTATCCGGTTACTTGATCCGATGACACACATTTCCATAAAGTACCCTTTACTCAGGTAACTATCTTTTTACTTTACCGAAGGCTTTATTTCTCACATGGCGCCATCCCCTAGGCCTCCTTGCCTAGGTGGCATCATGTACTAGCCCAAAACATCTCCGGGTTTCCCTCATAACTCGTCAGAATTCTTCGATTTGTGTGCAACACCGTAAAATGTGCTTCCGACGGCCAATTTGACTTAAGGGCATGGAAAAATTCTATATTTTTTCCCCAATACTCCAGCCCTTTTCTATTCCTCAAAATTCTTCCTGGATTTTTCGTAATTAATTTTATAAGAAAATACTTTTTTGGGGCTTTTGGGCACTATTAGTCCCCGTACTTTGAAATTGCCCGCACCGGATATTTTGTGACCCAACTAAACTTTTCTCAGTTCGGGTCTCTGGCGTTTGAGAACTCCTGCTACCTCAAATAATTAATTCTCAGTCGTCCTTAACTCCGAAATCCTTTAAATACGAAAATGTCACTGCCTTATCATTTTTCCACTTATTTACAAAAATGCCACTACTTTCTTATTTCTTTCTTAATTACCAAAATGCCATCACTTTTTCTATTCTTTCTTAATTCCCACTGTACCCTTGGTTGACTTTTGACTTTTTTTGTCAACTTTGACTTTTGGGTTGATTTTGACTTTTTTTTGTCAACTTTGAATTTTGACCAAATTACCAAAATGTTCTTATTAGTTGATGACATTTTATGCCCTATGCCTTTTTAATTGAAATGACCATTTTACCCTTGTTACATAGGCCAAATGACCATTTTGCCCTTAGTCATTTTTACTTAGAATTCTTAAGACTATGGACTTAGTCAATTATGATCTTTCTTTCCTTTAAGCATTTTCCTTTCTATATTTCCACATCCATGGCATTAAATCATCACATAATTTATCGGCTTACCCTTTGTTTCCACTCACAGGAATATACGGATATTACACCCAAGCTCAATAAGGAGTTATCAAGGAAATGAACTAACAGAAGGTAAAAGGAAGAAAGAACACCAGATATTGACTCTTTTCCTCTCATATTATTATTCATTGTTGCCGCATGTTTGTTTGTGCTATGTTACCTTAGATAGGCATGAGAACATATATAAAATCCCTTGCATGAATGTTATGAATATTTCCATATCCATGATGCAACAAATAGTCGGCAAAGTAGCTAACTACCATAGATGTGCACAATCAATTATCTATCTCCTAAGGAAACGTGCACTAGCTTGTTGTTAATTCAACATGGATATGCTTAAGGTTTTGTTATTATGGCTTATTTTTACATGCATTAGACTATAACTTTGCATATTTAACATGAAAAGTTGTTGCTACTGAGATTTCCCAAAATCTCACCCTTCCTTCAATCATACAATACGAACAAGTATTCCTAAGGGCAAGGGCATTGTGTTCGAGCATGATTGAGGATGATATTGGCAGTCCAAAAAATTTATGTATATATTTTATGTTTGAATGAACATATGTCTAGTTATTCTCTAACTTATCAATGCAATTACCCTTTTGTTTGATGTAACGCCCATGAGGCAGTGAGCGTTATCAATGTTTTGATAATGTTAAGATGTGAATTTGACTAAGATATTTTGCTAAAGGAATGGTGCCATGAAACAAAAATTTCAGTTTTGATTTTATATTACCTTGTTCATGTAAAGTGGTTTTAATGTACATAGAATGGACTATAATATAGTCTAAAAGTATGGTATGACACATTCGGCCAACCACATGCAAGAACATCCAACCACAAGCAACTTCATTCCTCACAAAATCCTTGGGTCCGTTTGGATAAGCAGTGAAAAAAGTGACTTTTTGGTAGAATGACTTTTGGAAAAGGAATTCTGAGTAGAAGTTAAAAGTGTAACGTGACTTATGTTTGGATAAGCTTTAGAAGAGTGACTTTTTGTGAAAAGGAGAAACTGTTTGGATAAACGTTGGAGAAATAATTTTTTATGGCAAATTACTTAAAAGGACATGAATATAATTAAATGCTACATATTCACATAGATATATTATTATAGATATTTGCGATAATTTTGAGGAGAAAACCAATGATAAAAAAATAAAAAATAGAATAAATGAAAATATATGTAAAATAAATATCATTAAAAAATAAAATTCTTCAAGTAACTAATAAATATCATATAACTACTTATACGTTGAACTAACCAATAATATCACATAATTAATTAGATTGTAAAGCCTCTTCTCTAATTTGAACTAACCAATGGTATAATTTCCTTTCCTGGATTCTTCATAAAGAATGTTAGTCTAGTTCTATATAAAAGAAAAATCTAAGATGAGTGGATTATCTGGAAAAGGAAAAATGAAAAGTGGAGCTAAAAGGCTAAATATTTCTTAAAATGAAATTAAGGAAAGAGATCCACGCATGAAATGCTGCTCTTGTTCTTTCAAGTCAACAATCGCCTTTTCTTTCCTCTCCGTAAGTCAAATCTGGTTGTTCTTTTATTCCAGCCAGACAAGGAGAAAAAGCCAAGAGGGGAGAGCATTTGGACACAGAGAAGTCTACTGGTAGGAATTCTTCGGGGCGTATTACGGTTTTTCACCGAGGAGGTGGATAGAAGCATCTAAATTAAAGGGAACGGTTTTGGAAAGTTACATGGAGGTTTACTGGTGGGAGGGGGGAGAGAGATATATACTGGTTATCTGGACGAATGAGGAATCAGCGGCGGAGATTAGGGGTGGCACCGCCACTTGCAAAGGTTCCGGCTTGCTAACTACAGTCAGCGTCAGTGAAACACAAATCGAAAGGAGGCCGAGAGCAAGAGCAAAATCAAAAGGAGGTGGCCAGCATCCTTGGATGAATGGTTTGTGGAAGGATGATGAAGGGTGTAACGCTTTCAGCCAAATAGCTCAACAATGATGAAGAAGTAGCTCAAAGGTAACTTCTCCATAAAGGCTCCTTTTTCTTAAAAGTAGCTTCTTGCCCAACGCTTCTCCAAATAACTAAAAATTTGTCCACCGCACTTCTGCCCTTTAGAAGCTCTTTTTGGGGGAGAAAACGCCCATCCAAACAGGCACTTTAATTCTAAAAATTTCGTATTCATAAGGCTCATTTTACATCTGGAAATTTTGCTTCAATAACCTCCTTTCATGCTGATTTAACAACTTATAAACAACATCTAATCTCTAATTCACTTAGCCAACAATATGCTGCTGTCATGAAATTTCCAGTTTTTAGATTCATGTTTAAACTTTCATTTTAGAGCCACTAGACATGGTTTAAACATATACAAGAGTTATACAGCACTTGAAGACATAAAAAAAACAAGTTTAAATCATTCTCCAGCTTCCAGAACTTAATTTTTCAATTCACATCTATTATGATGTTTCCAAACAACCTCTTATACATAAAGTCACATATTTAGCATCCAATTACTTATCTCCCCCCTTCAACAAGTACATAGATAATATTTTAGTCTTCAAAATGTTCAGATATAGCATACTAAGACGTGGAAATGATTCCTAGTTTATGAAAACAATCCTCCTCAAGCAGAAATAAATATACAAGAATGAAATACACATGCACATTGCCTTATAACCATAATATTCTAAATTACCAGACAGTCATAATCTCCATTTACCACCATTCAAATGCCTCTAACTAAAACCTAACCATATATCATAACTTAACCATTTATCATAACATAGTATTTGTGTTGCCAAAGCATTGGAAAATTAAGTTCACACAACACAAAATTTATCTTACATATTTACCTTGAAGACTTTTAATCACGTTATAAATTGGCTTTCACCGTTAATCAAAGCAGACTTAAATAAGCTTATGAGATGTGTAGTGCTACTTATGGTTTCCTATGCACAGTCATGTTGAGTTGGTGAAGATGGCAAGTCGACCTTGCAATCACTTAGGCCCTGTTTGTTACGCGAGACATTAGAGGAATGGTATTGTCATTGGTATTGGGACAACTTGTTCTGTCAAGTTTGGGAGGAGGCATTGTTTTCTACTTGGGATTGGTGAAGCCCATAGTTTCACGAATTTTGGGGATGGAACGTTGGGTCATGGTGTCAATGCTAAATTGAGTATCCTAATTAGTCTGAATAATTAATATTGATCTTATTCATTGAATAATCATCATAGTACAGATACGTTTGTACAAGTATTTGGAGAAAGTCTAGCAACCAGTGTTCCTACAGCTGATCTTTATAACTATTTACATACAACTAATATGTAACTAATAAATTTATTTACATACGATATTTTATGATTGTTTTAAAGTTAGACAATCTAAAGTTGGGAATGATGAGTTTGATGCCTTTTAAAGTGTATAACTTCAAGAAAATTATAAAAAATTGAAAACTGAACTATTTTTACTAATAAAATATTAAAATGTCACTCATTTTGTATAGAATATAATGATTGAAAGAAAAACAGAAAATACGTTTGAAAGTCTTCTCTGATTCAATCTAAATATCATAGGTAATTGTAATTTAAAGTTTTTATTAAAAAACTTATTTTATTTTGTGTTCTTTCTTTGTTTTATTCTTTCTTCATCCCCTTTCCAAAAAAAGACTCCGTTTGGTAAAAGAAAGAAAAAGAAGTAGGCATGAAATGATAGAACATGCATGCATGCATGTATGTATACTTGTGAAACTATGGGTTATCATCAAACATGTTCACATTTTAATGTATAGATACATATAATAGAGAAATATTTACATAATCTCAGAGTGTCATATTATTCATGATCTACCCAATGAAAATGATCCAAGTTGTAATATCCGTATATTCTTGGGAGAGGAATTGGAGGCTAAGTCGGTAATTATGTGATGATTAATGCCCATGGGTATGGAAATATAAAAAGGAAAATGCCTCTAGACAAGAAAGATCATGATTGACTAAGTCCCTAATTTTAAGGATTTTAAGTAAGAGTGACACAAGGGTAAAACGATCATTTTACTAAATAATAAGAGTAAAATGATTATTTTGATTAAAAGGCCTAGGACATGAAATGTCATCAAATAATAAGGACATTTTGGTAATTTGGTCCAAAGTCAACAAAAAGTCAAAGTCGACAAAAAATGTCAAAGTCAACCAAGGGCAATGTTGGAATTAAGAAAGAGTTAGAAAAAGTGATGGCATTTTGGAAATTATGGCAAAAATAGAAAAGGCAGTGGCATTTTCATAAATAAGTGGTAAATAAAGGATTTCGGAGTTAAGGACGATCGAAAACTTATTATTTAAGGTAGCAGGAGTCCTCAAATGCCAGAGACCCAAACTGAGAAAAGTTTGTTTGGGTCATAAAGTAATTAATAAAATTATTACCCGGTATCTGGTGCGGGCAGTTTCATTGTACGTAGAACAACAGTGCCCGAAAAGCCCGAAAAAGTATTTTCTTAGAAAATTAATTAAGGAAAATCCGGGAAGAATTTTGAGGAATGGAAAAGAGCTTGAGAATCAGGGAAAAATATAGAGTTTTTCCATGTCCTTAAGTCAAATTGGCTGCCGGAAGCACGTTTTACGGTGTTGCACGAAAATCAAGAAATCCTGACGAGTAACGAGGAAAACCCTGAGATGCTTTGGGCTAGGACATGATACCACCTAGGCAATGAGGCCTAGGTAATGGCACCACATGAGAGAGAAAGTCTCCGGAAAAGTAAAAAAGTAGTTACCCGTATAGAGGTTACTTTACGGAAATGCGTGCCACCGGATCAAGTAACTGGAGAGGCAGAGACCCAGTCAACTCAACCCAGCTTTTTAGGGCAGCCAAGAGTCACTTTTTACCAAGCAATAAGAGCTTGAAAAGTGGAACAACCACAACCAAGTAAATCAAAACTTAATCCCCAAGTTTAATTCTCAACCACAACCAAGTAAATCAAAACTTAGTCCCCAAGTTTAATTCTCAACCACACATTTTCCTAAGAGGCTTTTTACATAAGCTAACTCTCCTCTCTCTTCTCTCAAAATTCTGCCACCTCTTTCCCTCCATTTGGTCACATTTTTCTCTCCTCCAAGCTCCCAAAAAATGCCACTTTGCTCCCAATAAAGAAGAAGAAGAGAGTTCTCACACAACCTTAAGGTAATCACCCAAACAACCAACTCTTTACATTTCTCTCCTCCTTGCAACTTCTACTACCTCTTTAATGGTTGATTTCCTTGATCAAAGCCCTCTTTTTGAAGATGAAAATTTAGGGTTTCAAGGTATGAAAATGGAAAAGAAAAGGCTTTTGAGGTAGAAAAAGATTGCAAGTTCTTTCTTGAGTAGTAAAAACTAGCTTGATGGTTGTTTTGGTTGTTGTGAACATTTTTGGAAACCCTAAGTGTTTGGGGAGGTGCTGTCCATTTGGAAACTTGAGAGTGAAAGATGTATTTGAGAGGTGTAATGCATGAAAAGCAGTTGGAAAGCAAGGATATACATGTATATGAAAAGAAAAGTTGAAAAATCCAAACTTACCTCTTTTGTGCAGTTTTTCAAAAAATCAAAAGAAATAGAGGGAGTGTGATTTTCATAATCTAATGCTTCCATTGGCTCCAAAATGAAGTTTTGTGTAGGGTAAAAATAGGAAAGAGATTTAAGAAGCATTAGAGGCCATAATGATCAAGTTGAAGTTGTAGGGTTCGTGAAAAGTTAAAGAAGTGCTCTAGTGCGTTTTTGAAAGTTTTCTTGCATTATGTTTCTTGGAAATTCATGTGCATATTGTTACATGATCTCTAGGAAGTTGAGACCTCCAAGAGCACATTTGGAAGGTTATTCAAGAGAGCCTCAAAATGAAAAAGGGAAGCTAAGCTAAAGAGGTAGCAAGACTACTAATCTTAACTTATGTTTTATGAAACTTGGTTGTGAATGGTGCATGATTTTGTGATGATTGAAGTGGATGATGTGTATGAGATATGACCTTGATGTTATGGCCATATGCATTATAAAATGTTGTTTGAGCATGTCACATATTGTATGATCATACACTTGTTTTAAAGTTGTAATATGCACATTCACAATGTTTTCTTGATTAGCTAGTTTTGCTATTAGGATTCCCAAATCTCATTCCCCACCAACTAACCATGTAGGTGGAAGCTCAAGCAAGGGTAAGGAAAAGGTTATAGATGCATGAAGATGATGCTCTTGCTTCCATGATTTTGTGTAAATATATGAGTTGCTAAACTCCCTTGAAGTTCTTAAGATTGTAACCCTAAACCTCTACAAGAAGTATTATGCGGATAAGTGATGAGGCATGCATGAAAATGGACTAAACCTAACAAGGAATGGTAGAGAAGTGATCATGCATATTAGAGGTGGGTTAATGAACCAAAAAGAGGTTTTGATGAATTTCAAGAAAAATTGGCTTTCAAAGTTAAAGGGGTTCCAAAGGCCCTGAAAAATGAATATGTGTCACGTGGGAAATAAAAGTAGCAAACAAGCTCCAATTGAGCTGAAATTTTCCAATTAGACGCTACACATCCTAAGCTTTAAAATTATATAAATTTTGCGAAATTTGGATGTGTACATTAAGAGATATGATTTTCCAAAATTTAAGGGAAAAACTGGAATTGAACATTTGAGCAGTACATGGTTTCGGAATGAAATGATTCAAACGGGAAAGTTTTTGGGCCAATGAGTATTTTTTTCCCCTATATATCACTTAATAAGATAAATTTAGAAATTGGAAAAACTCAATTTCTATTTTTCTAGAATTAATTATGATTTTTTAAAGTTAGGCCAGAAATCTGGAAAAATGACCTGTGAACAGTAACAACTTTTTTTTTCCATTTTTGAAAATTCAAGTTCACAATTTTGGTCAATGTTTTATATCTAAGGCCCAAGAGTGGTTCAAAAGTGATCTCATATGAGAAAATAGGAGGAAAATAGGAGGTGTTACAAAAGGGATAACTGAAGAATTCATCCATGGTATAGATGAGTTTATATAATTTGCAATACATCATGCTTTGTTTCTAATGGCATGATAAGATACCCCTGCTCAAGATGTGATAATTTGAAGTTTCTTGATGTAGATGTTGTTAGAACTCACCTCTATAGACATGGTTTTGTGCCTGAGTACTACCAATGGGTCTATCATGGAGAACCCTATGTACCGATGGCTAGACAAGAATGTAATTTCAAGTTAAATTCTCAAATGAGGGATGATAGTATCCCAATTATCAATCCTTATTGTAATATGGTATTGGAAACTGTTTGTTCTAGTTTCAATCCAAGTGCATTTGATGGGAATAAAATCTCTAGTGGAGATGAAGTGTTTGAAATTGATGAAGAGCTACCTAATCATGAAGCTAAGAAGTTCTATAAAATGTTTAAAGCTGCAGAGGAGCCACTTCTTGATGGGTGTAAAACACATTCTACATTATCTGTGGTGACAAGATTGCTAAATATCAAGTTTGAATTCAATATGAGTGAAAGTTGTTTCAATCGGATCCTTCAATTAATCAAAGAATTGCTACCAAAAGATGCTAAGTTGCCTAATGACTTGTATAGGACAAAACAAGTGATTAGTAAGCTTGGGCTAGGTATGAGAGGATATATGTATGCATTAATAGTTGTATTCTATACTACAAGGAACACAAAGATAACATCAATTGTCCAAAATGTGGCCATCCTCGTTATAAACCTAGGAAGAAAGGTAACATGTAAAAGCATAACATACCTTATAAGGTTTTAAGATGTATGCCTCTTACCCCAAGGCTACAAAGGCTGTATATGTCATAAAAAACAGCTAAACATATGACATGGCATTTAACAACTCGTTGAGAGTTAGGGGTGATGAGCCATCCTTGTAATTGGGAGGCATGGAAGAATTTTGACCAATATCATCCTTGTTTTGCTGCAGAACCTTACAACGTCCAATTAGCGCTTGCATCAGATGGTTTTAGTCCTTATGGGCAAATGTCACATAGTTATGCTTGTTGGCTAGTAATAGTTACACCATACAACCTTACACTTGGAATCTGTATGAGCACCCCTTTATTGTTCCTAACTCTTATTATTCCTGGTCCAAAAAGCCCTGGCCAATATATAGACTTGTACTTGCAGCCTCTTATAGATGAGTTGAAAACATTGTGGGAAATTGGTGTAGAAACATATGATTCATTTAGAGAATAAAACTTCCAAATGTGAGCTGCTCTTTTGTGGACTATAAATGACTTTACTGCTTACGACATGCTGTTTGGATGGAGTACACATGATGTTTTATCCTGCCCTATGTGTATGCATCAAAGCAAAGCATTTTACTTGAAAGAAGGGAAAAAGCTGTCTTTCTTTGATTGCCATCGTCATTTTTTACCAATTAATCATCCTTTTCGAAAGGATATGAAGTCTTTCAAGAAAGGCCAAGTTGAGCAATCCTCTTCTCCAAGAAGGTTATCTAGTGAAGAAGTATGGGATCAAATGTGTCATTTACCATCCATTATGGAAAAAAGGCATAACTAAGCTACGTGGTTTTGGGGATGAACATAATTGGACCAAACGGAGTATATTTTGGAAGTTGTCTTATTGGTGCACAGATATTATACATCATAATCTTGACATAATGCACATTGAAAAAAATATGTGTTTGACAACATATTCAACACTATTATGAATGCCAAGGGTAAGATAAAGGACAATGCAAATGCAAGAAAAGATTTATCTTTATATTGCAACCGTCCAAATTATGATTAAAAAAGGGACTAATGGTAACACGACAATGCCAATAGCACCATACACTTTGGGGAAGGAGGAAAAAAGTTGGTATGTCAATGGATTACAAATTTAAGGCTTCCGGATGGATATGCATCAAATTTATCTAAATGTGTTGACATTAAATCTCTTCAAATATAGTCATGATTGTCATGTATTCATGGAGAAATTGTTGCCAATTGCATTAAATGATTTGATTCCTGACCCAATTTGGAATGTCATAACTAAAGTCATCATATTTTTTAGAGATTTATGTTCAACTATGCTACAAGTAGACCAGATGCAGAAATTAATGAATAATATTCTTGTAACACTTTGTAAATTGGAAAAATCTTTCCTCCTGGGTTCTATGACTCTATGGAGCATTTACCAATCCACCTACCACATGAAGCGAAAGTTGGTGGCCAAGTGCAATATCAGTGGATGTATCCACTCGATAGATTTGAAAATCAGTTGCATAATTAGGTGACATCATAATTATTGACTTCGAATTTTTTTTAGGATCTTACATGACTTGAAAAAAATGGTTAAGAATTAAACTCGAGTGAAGGGATCTCTTAGTGAAGCATACCTTATACAAGAAATTTCAAACTTCGGTTAATATTATTTTCTTCCTCACATCGAAACGAAGCTAAGCAGAGTGGGTAGAAATGATTATGGTGGTAAGGTTGATGCACCGGATGGCTACCTCTCAATATTCACCCATCCAGGTCATCCTAGTGTAGTTGCTTAAAGACTATGACTAACAGATCAAGTATCATCTGGGTAAAGCTAATGTAGTTGCCGAAAGTTATGATGGCAGTTTTTTTAAATAAAACTGTCTCTGACTTTTCTGTGTATGGATCTTACCCCTTAAATTAGTTTTTGACTAGGGCAGTCCCATTGTCACAAACTTGATGCTATGGTTTTTCCAGAGATAAGCTCAACACTATTGTTTTTTTATGGCGGCCATTTGATCAGGAGATTGTTAATTACATATGTGATGATGAGGATATCAAAGATGTATCACTTATGGGTCCAATTGTGTTAAGTTTGGTGCTTTAGCTTTTGTTTCTACATTGTTTAGTTTTTAACATATTTAGACTGCTTAGTTTCTAGCTGAGTTAAAATATTTAGAATGCTTATGAAGAAACGTACAGGTCTCATCACTGTCACTGTGCTAACTTGGTGGTTTCATAGCTTCTTTATGTCATAATAACACTAATTAACTGAAGATTAGTTGAAAAATTGGTAAGCATCTGTTGTTGAAGTACTTTCGTTTGTCATTCACTTTAAATATAAGCTTTCTTTTGATCATTAACTCCCATCCAGCGATACGATGGTTAGGGCTTCTTAGTTTTTCTACTTTCTTATGCTAATCGACTTGATTATTGCTTGTATAATGTCTTCCTTTTGTTTTCCTATATATTAAAGTTGTGAGCTTTGCTTCGATTTTAGTTTGATCAGTGTATATCCATCTGCCCTCTCCCTCTCCCTCATTGTCACTAAAGTTTGATCCCATTTCTCTGCTAATTTAGTTCTCTGGTTTTGCTTTGACGCATCAAAATTGGTGTTACATAGTCTGATACAACCAATTATCCATCTGTCTAAGTAAGATTTCTTTTTCTTTTTGTCTCTCTGTTTTTTTTTTGCTTTTGAAAATTCATCAGCTTTGGTTAGTTTAGTGAAACTTGCGGAATTTGTGTTTTTGTGCAATTTCTTCTATTGAGGATGGCCTACAAGGTCTTTGTTCTGTTTATTGGCTAACCATTCGTTTTTGTCATTGTTTTTTTATGGAATGTTGTCATTATTTTGGTAAGTTTTCTTTTAACAATGACATGTATTGCTATTCATTCATTGTGTTATGATGAAGATCTAGATTTCTGTTTGCTATTTTATCATAGTAGTTTTCCTTTATGCCATTGCAGACTTGTAAAACTCATAGATGAAAGTATGATATCAAGTTGTTCTTGCTGTTTTAAAGAAGAAATGAAATTCAATATTGAGTCACTCTTTATATTATGTGTAAGTCTGAATTGATACTGCTTATATATCCTACATGCAATTGAATATTGAGTCACACTTATTCTAGTCATTGGCAATAGGTCAAGCAACCAAATCTGGAATATCAAGGTTGTGCAATATCAAACTCTATTTGTATTTAATAACTATCCCCTCCCTTTTTCCTTTTCTTTTGGAGTAGTCTAATACCATGATGGTTCCTTTGCTTTATTTTTTGGTTTATTATTCAACAATATCAAAGTTTCTCTTTTCTTTTTATTTTTCAAATGAAATGTTATATGTTATATCATGATCTACAAGAGAAGGTATCGGCTTTTTCACTTGGGTAATTTTGTTTTCTTTTGAAGGAAACTTCAAATAAAGATTTGTCAACATTAGCCAAAGGAGTATTTGGATTGCTTAAATGGAGTATTTACCGGGAACCTCACCTCCAGAAGGTTGTCTCAATGATTTTGTTAGAGCAGATTTTATATTATACCATGCTTTGTACATATGGACATCTACATTCAGGTGTAAAAATCTTAACAAGTCTATCATATGCATCCGTGCTTTGAAATATAAACAACTTGCACTTCATAGTTAGCATTTTGGCTGATAATTACTCTCACTCATGTGATAGGCACACTTTCATTCTCCCAATTTCAATGAAACAAGAAATTTGCACATGAATTTATCTGCTGCCCATATGAATTGCTATCCCATATTCATATTTTTTTTGCTTGTTTCTGTTTTCATTTTATAAAACTTTGCTTGTTAAGAGTATTTTTGCAATAGCTAATAGCTTCTATCTGAATAACTTCTAAGATTGCTAATTTCGATGAGAGCTTCATATGTGTTTTACTTCTCTCCGTTTGGATAAAGTGGCTCAAGCATGGATAAAGGCAGCTGGTGGGATAAAGGCAGCTCATGTTTATAGATTTGGATCACATTTTATCAAAAGAGTTATTAAAATCACACAATGATTGTATTGTTTGGAGCTTCTAACTTTTATATGTATTATTTTTTAACTGTAAGACTTTTATCAGATATTAGGAAGTATGCTTATGATTAAAGACATCATGTACTTGATATTACTATTTAAAATTTGATTTTCAAGTTAATTGTGTGGTTGAATAGGATTTGTTTATAAAACTTTTTTTTAAATATGTAGTTGATTTATATTTAAAATCTGAGTTATTTAGTGATAAAATTGATAAATATGGTGATACTAAATTCATGTAATTGCTCGTTTAGTGACGAAATATAACACATTTAGCGACGGAATTGTTAAATTTAGCAACAACCATGTTTTGTTCCATAATTACGATTTAGCAACGAAGAACGCTATTTAGCGTCGGAATTAGTGACAGAAAACGCTATTTAACGACGGAATTAGCGACGGAAAACGCTATTTAGCGATGGCAAATGTTATTTAGCGACGAAATTAGCTACAGATTTTTCTCACTAAATTAGTGACGGAATTTTCCGTCGCTAATTTGTGAGGGAAACTGTCCGTCGCTAAAACATCAGTCGCTAATTCCGTCTCTAAATTTAGTAACCCTCATTTTAGCGACGGATTTAGTGACCAAAAAATCCATCGCTAATTATGATTTTTCCATCGCTAAACCTGATTTTTTTGGTCGCTAATTCTGATATTTCTGGTAGTGGACTCTCACTTTTGGTTTTCATTGATGTCACGGACTGTTAAAATGGCTTTGGATCTTAGCATCGGCCTCGTTGAAAGAGACTTTGAGCAGGTATCTTCATAAACTTGCTAGAATTTTTGAGTTAGTATTAGGATTTGTTATAGTCTACAACTGAGCGAAGCAGAAAAAATGGAAAACTTCTCTGCCACGACCATTAATATCTTAAACCAGCTAGAATTATATTAGTAGAAGTAAGTTTCAAAGGTCATCTTTTCTTTGACTAGGACTGGTTTGATACTGTACCTAGGTTATGAATCTTTCAAAATGCGCAGGAAATTATACCGGCTAGAATTGTATTAGAGTAAAAAAAATGCAGCTTTATCTAGCATTTTGGCGGATTCATTGCCCTCCTGCGGATATAATTCTAGCAGGTATAATTTCCTGCGTGTTTTGGAGGATTCATTGCCCTCATAGGTTATGAAATTCATATTTAAGCTTTACCAATGCTGGTTAAATATGCATTTTTTTATTTTTGAAATATAAGTGTATTGGATATGTTTTACTTTTTTGTTTGAAACAAAACGCTAAAACATTGTTCTGTTCTTCACAAATCCTAGCCTAATATTTTGTTCTGAAGTTCAAGCTTGGTATAAGTGTATTGGTATATTGTTCTGTTCTTCACATATAGTACTTAATCATTAATTCATCCATCTTCTCCCAAATTGAACTAGTGTGTGGACTTGTAAATATATATTAACTTGTTTTGTTGATACGGGT
This sequence comes from Vachellia pachyceras, assembly GCA_025593235.1. NCBI lineage: Eukaryota > Viridiplantae > Streptophyta > Magnoliopsida > Fabales > Fabaceae > Vachellia > Vachellia pachyceras. Next base: position 10,232 of record JANTPZ010145739.1, on the reverse strand, counting down.
TTTAAGTTGTAATTCATTCATCCATAAGAAAACTTCTCAGAAGGAGCTATTACACTCCGTACTCATTTTATAATAGTAAATTACACCTACATAGAGCAGGAAGAGTTTTTCACATATTTTTTAAAAAGGTTGTGGAAGAAAAAATAGCTGAAGGTGTGAATGAATGAGTGCTTACATTGACAGGTTCCCTATTTCTTCATGCTGATCAGGTACATCTTGTTGCAGTAGATTGTGATTGATTGTTAGGCATTGGTCATAATAGTGAAATTTTATGTTGTCCTGCTTATTAATTTTGATTTGAATAATCTTGAGATTGTGCTTTATGCTCCTCACTTACAAATAACAAGGAAAAATAGACTATTGGATTGTGAAAATGGAATTGTACAATGTAATATCCCAAATTTCGTGAACGGAACCAAAGGCCAAACCGATAAATTACAAAATGGTTTAAGACCCATAGAAAAGAAAAATAGAAAGGAAAATGCCTAAATAAGAAAGAGAATAATCAACTAAGTCCCTAGCTTTGAGAATTCTAAGTATTCTGACCCAAGGATAAAATTGTCATTTTGACTAAAAAGGTCTAGGAATTAAAATGTCATCAAATAATAAGTACATTTTGATAATTTGGTCAAAAGTCAACTTAAAAGTCAAAGTTGACCAAAAAGTCAAAGTTGACAGAAAATGTCAAAGTCAACCAAGGGTAAGGTTGGAATTCAGAAAAAGAAGAAAAAATGATGGCATATTGGTAAATATGAGAAAGATAAGGAAGCTAGTGGCATTTTAGTAAATATGTGGAAAGTATAAAGAGTAATAGCATTCCGTAATTGAGGATTTTTAGAGGACTAACAAATTGAGAAATAATTATTCGAGGTAGCAGGAGTCTTCAAATACCGGAGACCCGAACTGAGAAAAGTTTAGTTGGGTTATAAAGTAATTAATAAAATTATTAACCAATATCTGGTGCGGGCGTTTTGAAGTGCAACAGTGCCCAAAAGCCACGAAAAAGGATTTTCCTAGAAAATTAATTACAAAAAATCCGGAAAGAATTTTGAGGAATGGAAAAGGGCTCGAGTATCAGGGAAAAATATAGAATTTTCCATGCCCTTAGGTCAAACTGGCCGCCGGGAGCTTTTTTTACGGTGTTGCACTTAAATCGAGGAATCCCAACAAGTTACGAGGAAAACCTGGAGATGCTTTGGGCTAAGACATGATGCCACCTAGGCAAGGAGGCCTATTGAATGGCACCATATGAAAGATAAAGTCTACGGAAAAGTAAAAAGATACTTACTGGGGTAATGCGTGACACCGGATCAAGTAACTGGACGGGCAGAGGTCCGGTCAGCCCAACCAAGCTGATAAAGGAAGGTAGAAACCACTTTTGCCTAAGCAAATAAAGAGAGGACAAGTGGCACCATAACAACCACACAAACTCCAACTTGGTCCCCAAGTTTCATTCTCATGCACACATTCTAAAATAGGAGTCTTTGATAAGTCAAATACTCTCTTTCTCCTCTCAAATTTTTGTCCTCCCTCCTCTCTCTCCTAAGTCTGAAATTTTCTCTCCTCTCCCAAGCTTCCAAGATGCCATTTTTGCTCCCACAAGGAAGAAGGAAAAGCTAGCACACAATGTAACCACTCAAGCTCTTAAATCTTCATCTTTTTCAAGCTTTGCAACCTTCTACTACCTTCTTCTTGGTTTGTTTTCTTGAATGAGCCTCTCTTTTGGAAGATGATGGCTAGGGGTTTCAAGATGTGAAAATGAAAAGGAGAAAGTTTTAAAGGTAGTAAATGGTTGCAAGTTCTTTATTGAGTAGTAAAAAGTAGCTTGATGGTGGTTGTTGGTTGTTTTTCTAATATCCGCATTTCTGTAGTTTGAACTAAAGGCTAGATCGGTAAATTATGTGATAATTAAGGCCCCATAAATAAGGAAAAATATAGAGGAAAATGCCTAAAGGAAAGAAATATCATAATTGACTAAGTCCCTAGTCTTGGGAAGTCTAAATGGAAATGACTAAGGATAAAATGATCATTTGGCCTACATGATAAGGGCAAAATGGTCATTTCGACTAAAAGATCTAGGGCTCAAAGTGCCATCAAATAATAAGGACATTTTGGTAATTTGGTTAAAAGTCAACCCAAAAGTCAAAGTTGACCAAAAATGTCAAATGTCAACCAAGGGTAAGGTTAGAATTAAGAAAGAGTAGGAAAAGTGACTTGCATTTTAGAAATTATGGCAAAAGTAGAAAAGGTAGTGGCATTTTTGTAAATAAGTGGTAAATAAAGGATTTTGGAGTTAAGGACGACTGAGAAATAATTATTTGAGGCAGCAGAGTCCTCAAATGCTGGAGACCCGAACTAAGAAAATTTTAGTTGGGTTATAAAGTAATTAATAAAATTATTACCCGGTACCCGGTACAGGCAGTTTCGCTGAACGGAGAACAACAATACCCGAAAAGCCCAAAAAAGTATTTTCTTAGAAAATTAATTACGAAAAATCGGGGAAGAATTTTGAGGAACGGAAAAGAGCTTGAGAATCAGGGAAAAATATAGAATTTTTCCATGTCCTTAAGTCAAATTGGCCGCCGAAAGCCCATTTTACGATGTTGCACACAAATCGAGGAATCCTGACGAGTTATGAGGGAAACCGAAGATGCTATGGACTAGGACATGATTCCACCTAGGCAAGGAGGCCTAGGGAATGGTGCCACACGAAAGATAAAGTCTCCAGAAAAGTAAAAAGGTAGTTACTCACGTAAAGGGTACTTTACGGAAATGCGTGCCACCGGATCATTTAACTGGACCGGGCAAGGGCCCAGCTAGCAAAAACTGAAGCCTAGGGGTCTGAAAAGTTGTTTTTTCAGCTAGGAGGAGACAAGGTGATGTGGCTAAATGTGTAACAAGTATTTTCTAACTTGGGCTCCAAGAATCAATTCCATCCACACAAGTTGCAAGAGGCGTTTCACTTAAGCAATTTTTCCTCTCTTTTCTCTCATAATTCACGCCACCCTCTCTCTCTCTCTCTTACCATCAGATTTTTCTCCTCCTTCGCTCTAGAAAACACTCCCTCCTCAAGCCAGAAAGAAGAGCTTCAAGCTTCCATAACTCTAGGTAAAGGTTTCTAACAACCAAATCTTCCTCTTTTCTTGAGTCTTGTAACTTCCACTACCTTTCTCTTTAGTTGTTCCTTGAATGAGCCTCTCTTTTGGAAGAGGAAGGCTAGGATTTCAAGAGTTGAAAATGGAAATGAGAAGATTTTAAAGTGGTAAAGGGTTACAAGTTACTCTTTGAGTAATATGAACTTTGTTGTTGGCTGTTGTTGGTTGGTTTGAGTTGTTTTAAGATTTTGAAAACTCAAGTTTGTGGGGAGGTGCTGACCAAATTTCTTTTGGTCTAAGGGAAGGTGTTTTTGAGTAGATCAAAGTTAAGAAAAAGGGTTTTTGGAGGCAAGGAAAACATATAGTTTCATGAGCAAAGTTGAAAAACCCTTCCTTTCCTTATTTTTGCTATTTTCGCCCAAGCTAAAGAAAAAATGGAAAGGATGTGTTTTTGAGCATTTTGATGGTTCCATTGGCTTCAAAATGATGTTTTGTGTAGGGTAAAGCTAAGAGATGGATTTTAGAAGCTTAGAGGGCCATAAAAATAAAGTCTTGAACTTGTAGGACACTTAGAAAACCAAAAAGGGGTTTTTATGTGCTTTGCAAGTTTTGTTGCATTTTGATGATGGCATGTTTATGTGGATGTTATGCAATGATTTTTAGGGGTTTAAGAGGTCCCAAGAGCCTCTTGAAAAAGAACCAAGAACACTTTGGAAGTTGGATTAAAGGAAAGCTAAGATCTTGAGGTAGCAAGACTATTAATCTCCTTTTATGTTTAAGAAAATGATTTGTGAATGTTACATGAACTTTTATGATGAGCAAAGTACATGATTTGTGTATGAAATGTGACTTTTGTGCTATGGCCATATGCATATTCAAGTGAAGTATGATGTGTCACATGTTTATATGTTCATACACATGCCATAAAGTTATGTATGCACATTCACAATGTTTTGATTATGTGGTTTTGCTATTGGGATTCCCAAATCTCATCCCCCA
>JANTPZ010145738.1:0-20050 GCA_025593235.1 Vachellia pachyceras | reverse complement strand
TTCACCTGTGAAAGAGATAGAACTCTTTTTGAACGATCCCTTTGGATTTTAACTCCAAGTATGTACTCTGCTTCTCCCATGTTTTTCATCTCAAAGTTTGATGACAGCCATTCTTTAACGGCTAAGATCGAAGTTAGGCTATTTCCAGCCAGCAGTATGTCTTCTACATATAATGATAAAATCACAAAGTTATCATCAAACCACTTAACGTAGACATAGTGGTCTTCTTCAATCATCTTAAAATTATATGAGGTTATCGCCTTGTGAATCCTCAAATACCACTGTCTGGATGATTATTTCAATCCATAAATGGACCTTCTGATCTTACAAACTTTGCTCTCTGAACCTTTCCTAACGAAACTATCAGTTGTTCCATATAGATTTCTTCATCCAGGTCTCTGTTTAGAAATGCAATTTTCACATCCATTTGATGTAACTCTAGATCTAAACTGTTTACTATTGCCAGAATTAGCCTTATTGAATTAAAGCGTACAACAGGCGAGAATGTGTCGTTGTAATCGATACCTTCCTATTGTGTGTACCATTTGCTACAAGACGTGACTTGTACTTGTCAATTGATCCATCCGCTTTTCTTTTTATTTTGAGAACCCACTTGTTCCCAATGGCCTTTCGACCTTTTGGTAGATCAACAAGTTCCCAGACTTGATTCTTTCTCATGGAATCAATCTCTTCTTCCATTTCCTTATTCCATTCATTCTTGGCAGGGCATGATAAGGCTTCATGTACAAAACGTGGCTCATCATCTTCATCCGGGGTGACCATGAGTGCTTCCCCCTCTATTGGGAAGTGCTTCCTGGGTACATTTCCCCTGTCGCTCCTTCTTGCAGAAACCTCTTGTCTCTTTCGTTTCTTTTGTCTCGGTCTCGGTAAAGACCTTTCTGAGCCTTCTGATCTCCCACTCAGATCGATGTATTGAGACGACTGGGGATCATTAGATCGATCTACGCTACCTTGTTCTTCTCTATCATAAAGAGATACTGTTCGATCTATTCCTCCTCTGCCAGGAAATTCACTTTCCAAAAATACAGTATCCCTTGATTCAATTTCAGTCACTATTCCATCTTCGTTTTCCCCAATGAAAACACATCCTTTGGATTCTTTTGAATATCTTATAAAGATACATTTCTTTCCTTTTGGACCCAATTTTTCATGCCTGTTGGAATCGTCTCGAACGTATGCAACCAACCACCAGGGTCTTAAGATATTTAAATCGGGCTCGTGTTTCATCCACAATCCATAGGGTGTGGAACTGACTGCTTTTGAGGGCACACGATTAAGTATAAAGGCCGCTATTAAAAAAGCATCGTCCCGATATGAAATAGGTAAGCTTGCTTGAGCTATCATCGACCTAACCATGTCTAGAAGAGTTCTATTTCTTCTTTCTGACACACCATTTTGTTGTGGGGTACCAGGGATAGTTAGTTGTCTAATTATCTCTTTTTCTTCACAGAGCTGTTTAAACTGATCAGATAAGTATTCACGACCTCAGTCAGTACGCAATACTTTAATTTTACGTTCTATTTGATTCTCTACTTCATTCATATATTGTCTAAAACACTCCAGTGCTTAGACTTTTGTGAAATCAAATAGACGTGACCATATCGTGAAAAGTCATCAGTAAAGGTAATGAAATACCAAGATCCATGCCTTGCCCTCACACTTATGGGACCACATATATTAGAGTGGACTAGGTCTAATGGATTTTCAGCTCTAGCTCCCGTACCGAAAGGTTTTCTAGTTGCTTTACCAGCTAAGTAATTTTCGCATAAAGAAATTTACATGTTTGGAACTTCACCTAGTAAACCTTCCTTTGCCAGTTTTATCATTCGATTCTGGTTTATGTGCCCTAGTCTAGCATGCCACACATTGATATCAACAGTTGTATTTGAAGAACTAACGAAACAGTCATGTAAATTAAAATCACCAATAACATCCATTGCAAAGTATTTTCCTGAAAGGAAAGCCAAACCATAAAAGGTCTTGTTGCTTAAAATGTCTGCAACTTTGCCATGAAAATTCACGTCAAACCCATAATTTAAAAGACACAGTATAGAAACTGAATTCTGTCGGATGTCCGGTGTATGAAGCACATCGTGCAAGATTAAGGTCTTTCCACCATGTATAGCTAGTTTATATGTGCTTATGCCTTTGACCTCGATCCTTGTATTATTGCCAACATAAAGTCATTTGCAACGATGCGGCAACTGACGTAATCCATGAAGGATTCTTGATCCTTCATTACATGGTCTGTTGAGCCTAAGTCAAGAATCCAAGAAGAAGATACAGATTCAATCAGAAAAGAAGTACTTGCAACATAAGAAATGTGTGAATTCACATAATTCACTAGTACCTTTCCACGGTCATTCCGCTCAGGGCAATCCCTTGCAAAATGACCCATCTTCTGACATGCATAGCATTTGACCTTATTCAGGTCAACTTTCTTCTTGTTGCCTTTAATGCCCTTCTTCTTAAAGTGCTTTTTGTCCCTCTTGAATTTAGGGACTTCCTTCCTACCCTTTCCGTGAAATTTCTTGCCCTTCTTGAAATTGGGCTTGGTATTGGAAAGACCTGCTTTCTCAGTGTAAGAGGCATGCCCAGAAGACTTATAAGCTTCTAAGCATTCTTCTTCTAGCTCAAGATGCTTTACAACATCATCAAAAGTGACGATATTGTCATTATGGGTTAGGTTTACCTTCATGTGTTCCCAACTATGTGGAAGTAACCTGATTATAGCCTGCACTTGTTGTCCATCAGTCAATACTTCTAGCTTTCTGGAGCTCCCTAATCATGTTTGACATATCTCACAGATATTGCTTCACGGGTGTATTAACCCGAAGCTTATATGTGTCAAACTTGATTGTTAGCCTCCTGAGTTTAGTGGTTGAAGTTCCACCAAACCTTTCTCTAAGGGCCGCCCACATGGCGTGTGCAGTGGGATGCTTCTCATACTGGCACATTAGGTCATTCTCCATTGTGCTCAGCAAGGTGACTCTTGCAATGTTGTTTTTATTTCTCCATGCCTGGTATAACTCCAGGTTCCTCCTGTGCTGGGCTAAAGTCCCAGCTTCAAGTCCCACCAGAACGGTGGTCAGTGGCTTAAGGGCCTCTTGCTCTTCCAATATATACCGTACTTTCCGGTGCCAGATGTTCCAGATGTCCGTTTTTCACGTTCTTGATGTCCACATTCTCGTATTGAAGAGCTCTACTCCATGGGCATGTTTTCTAAGCCTAAGACGCTTATTTTATGAAAGAAAAGATTTCAGTTTCCGCTTGGTTATTCGTTTTCTTCGTTCATTTTCTAAAGGTGTATGATTTATACACATAATTCATATATGCATATACATAGATACGATGAAAAAAACCAACTGAAAACGAAATGGTAAGCATTAAAGGAAATCAATAGTGCAATTCAACCAACATGCTTGCATAACTCATACGAAATTCATGCTTGAACAGTAAGGGAATTACCACAGAACATGTATGGTAAGCAAGAGATCAGAGTAATGGACATACTTTAATCATACACTCAAAGTTTCATGATTAAACTAGCAAAAATTCATATCGTGCGGAAGAGAAATGCCTCAGGAACCTATATGCTTTGATACCACTGAAGGATTTCGGACGTACCTAGAGATGTCGAATTACGAATCTGCAGATACCCATTCGGATCACAATGGTGGATCTAAACACAAGACACAGCAAAAGCACCGTAGGTAAGAGAGAGGAGATGAGAGGATTCTCTGCAAGGGAAAGGGAAGGGAGAAGATTTGTTTTCTCCGTGCGTTATTTTCTGCCCACTTTGGGGAACCACTTCCCCATGTAATAACTTCCCCATAAGAGTCCATATTTATGCATTCGACCCAGCACATGGATTTGGGCCTAATCCATCAAGGGTGACCCATATTCTAACAAGATCAAAAGCATAAATTTAAAAATTGAAGGAATAAAATAAAACTTCATGGAAAGTTAAGGGACAAGCATATATTATCTCAGTTTTCTTTAACATCCACTTGCCCCTCCTCTACAAGTCAAAATTTTCTATCATGCGGCCCTTCTGGCCCACACCCACATCACTACTTCCATCCGTGTCTGTAGTTAATTATTTTTAAACTCAGTTCCTTTATTTCTTAAGATTTTTTTTCCCTAGCAAGATATGATAAACATGGAAAGCATAGAGTACAAAGCGTCGGGTATTCCTTTCAATATACATTATCTCTATTTTCAAATGTTTGATTTTTTTATATAATTATTGAATATCTAATGATATTGAGTCATATCGGAGCATTTTTGTGCACAACTGGATATCTCTTATTTAAACAGTTATAACACAGGTTCAAATATTTGATATTTAGAATATATGTAGAATAAAAAGCCATTAAATAATATAAATTGTATGAAAACGAAATTGTGTTTTATTGAAATAACTTTCATAATTCCATAATTATCCTTTTACATATACTACCCTTTGTCAACACTAAACAGTTGTGTCCACATGAAATTAAGGATAACTTACACTAACTTTTGCTGATGCTTTTTAGATTTATGTTCAATTAAAATGCATAGAATGATGGCCCTTTTCCTAATGAAAATATTCTAAAACACTCAAAATTATGAAGTTATTTCTGTTTTTGAAGGGAATGCAAAAGAAGAAGAAACACCACTTCACTTTTGCTAATGATTTTTAAATTTATATACAAATAATTTGACAATAAATTTTCTAAAACAAAAGTCAAAATTTTGAGGTTACTTCCATTTTTGAATAAAATGCAAAAAGAAAAAAGAAAGAAAGAAACATCATCACAGCCAACGTCTTCAATTGATAGGCTTTTTATACACTATATTTTTCTAAATAATGTATATAGAAGCTAGAGCTGGTAATGTGGGTCAGCTTGCAGGTTGTGGGCTGGTTTCAGCCTGCCGTCCCCCAATGGGTTGCAAAAATGCAACCTGAGCCTGCTAAGGCCCGCCAACCTGCCAAAATATTTTTTTAAAATAAACTTTTTTCCTCCATGTTTGCTCATTTTTCTATAAGATTGTATAATTATATAATTTTCTTTCAACTCCCACCAATAAAATTTCAATAATGACTTTTTTCAAGTTTTCCAAAAAATATAAGTATTAATATTTTGTTATAATTTTAAATGTAATATTATAGAAAATTGAAAAAAAAATAAAATATTTATACTATTTTTAAATGTATTACGTGTTGTTTATTATAAAAAATATAATGTAATACTACTTTTTTCTTTATAAAAAATATTGAGACGGAAAAAGGTAAAAAATATAAAATATATATTTTTAAGATAAAGAAAAATGGGTTGGCGGCTGGCAAATCAGCCATAACCCACGGGTTGGACAGAGCGGGCTGGCATTTAACTAGCTTGAACCCGTCGGTTTTGGCAGGCTAGTTGGTTGGACCTGCGGGCAGCCCGCCATAACCTAGCTCTAATGGCCTCTATGAAACCACGTTTGAAAAAGTCAAATATGCATTCAACAGTGTTTTTTCGTAAAATGAGATAATTTCCTTGACACATTTACCTCGTAAATGGTAAAAACAATTCTCTACCATATTTTTAAATGGGCCTGATATTGGAAGCCACTCTATAAAACGTGATTTTAGACTTTGACCGTGCCGCCCTCTTCTTCAATTCATAGTCACTTTTATATTATACTTTCCAAATAAATTATATTAAATGCCATCCTTTAAAACACTATTTTAGACATCAGACTTCGACAGCGTCAAGGTATTGACTTGGACATATACATATCTAATTCGTCAAAGTCTGAAAAGCATCATTATTAGAAGTCTTTTACAGGTGAATGAATGATGTTTCACATTTTCATTACGAAAAGACGTAAGATGAGAACGTGCCATCACCGTCAGTAAAAAACAATCCCAAAACAGTGATTCTCGTGCCGGCCGTCAAGCTTGAAGCCGCCCCTTGGAAGAGAAATGTGATCATTCTCTGTAACTTTGATCATTTTATTTTAATTAATAATGTCAACTGCGCGTGAGAGTTCGTGTGTGTGTATATATATGTGCATGCATGGCTCTTATTCTGAATCAAATTGAGACCTCACAGCCTCACAGAGTATAAACAAAACTTTAACTCTTTCTTCATCTACAGTCATGGCATTGGCCTCAACTTTTCTCATCAGCCCTTCCGTTTCTCCGGCCGCTATTAAGGTAACAACGATCATATATGATTAATGGTTGATAAACGTAAATTGTGAAGAGTTCACATATATTACACGCATGTGTATATATGTTTACGTCTCCTTTTGTTGTGTTTTAGAGTACAAGTACCGGAAATAAGTGGGAGAGCCTGGGATTTATCAATTTCAAGTCAAACCGACCTACCCATGCAAAGGGGCTCAGAGTAAATTGTTCAATTCAAGCGGACAAGCTGATTGGGAGCAAACCTGCTTTGGTGGACAGCATTGCAGAGAGCCCTAACGTGCTTTTGACCTGTGGTTTGTGATGTGTTTCATTATATATTGGCTTCGTTTGGAAACCCGTTGAGAAAACGGACACAGATTCCTAGGTACTTTATATGAGAGGAATTTTGTCTCGACTTGCGTGAGAATGGGTTTTGGGGGTCAAAACGGGGTTCCGTACGAAGCTATTGTACTTTTTGTATACGGTTTTTGCTTTATATGTTTATAGATTTTGCTTCTATTTGCAGAAAACGAGACACCGGAACCTAGCATGTCTACGTTGTTGGTGAATTACCATAATGACTTTGATCCTTATAAAGCAACCTCTACCCCAATTTACCAAACTGCGACTTTCAAAATGGTACAAATTGATCCTTACATCCGGACATCTTGAGTACTTATGCATTTAATTCTTGTCATATTCAATTTATCCTATTTTATGCATTTTCATGCAGACTTCAGCTACAGAATTTGATGAATATGCCTATTCTAGGCTTACGAATCCTACTCGAGATACTTTGGAAAAGTGAACACCACTATTCTTGATCTTCTCTATATGTTGTTGTTTCTAACGTCCATCGTCTCTAACTTGGCTTAATTTGTATTTTGCAGGTTACTAGCAAAGCTTGACAAAGCAGATAGAGCATTTTGCTTCGCTAGTGGAATGACTGCTTTAACTGCTGTCTGTGAACTTGTTAATCCCGGTGCATTTTCTCACCTTCGTTTGCTTAGTTTTTATATTTTTATTTTTGTAGCAGAAATAAAATAGGGACTACTTTTAAACATATTGTCTCATGATTTTCACCGCATATTGTATACACCAAAATAATTGATTTTTATTGTCATTTACTTTTATAATGTTAATGCAGGTGATGAAATAATTGCTTTAGAGGATATCTATGGTGGTTCATATAAATTCTTGAATGAGCTAATTGCAAGAAAGGCAGGGGTTAAAGTGAAGTAAGTTTGATATTTTTGCTGTGTGGATATAATTTTTATTTTTCTTATGGATTAGTAGATTATGAAAACAAATTATGTTTGGATCGATTCCTAAAAGATGATGACATTGTATGCTTCCACGCGCACAGAAAAGTAGATACAACTGATCCAGAAAATGTGAAAGCTGCAATGGGAACTAAGACAAAGTTGATCTGGCTGGAGAGTCCTAGCAATCCTCAGTTAAAAATATCCGATATCCGAGTAAGCTATTTTCTTAGATTTTGCAAATGGGAGTGTTTTATTATTGTCATCACTAGTTATTAACTTGTTCAAAGCGCACAATTTTTTTTTTTGCTTACGTAAGAAGTAAAGGGACATGCCTACATAATTCTTACATGGACACAACCTCAAAGTAATAATATGTATGATATATGTACTGGCGGTATGTAATTATTTTAGATGATAGATAATTAATTTATTCAATTTTTTCTTGATTTATGATTTCCAGAGAATATCTGAGATTGCTCATGCACATGGGGCTATTGTATTGGTGGACAACAGTTCAATGTCTCCCGTATTAAGCCAGCCATTAGACCTTGGAGCAGGTATTCGATCAAAGATAATGAAGTATAATTATCTTAATAATTTAATAACATGCTTGCATGCTTGTTAATGATCTCATTAATATTCTCTTTTCACTTTTTGTGTGAGAGAATTGAAGGAATTTTAAAGGAAAAAAAAGCAGAAAGAAATTTCTATTAAGTGACATTGAGTATTTTTTTCTTTCAGATATTGTAATGCATTCAAATACCAAATTTGTTGCTGGCAATAGTAGTGTCCTGGCTGGTAGCCTCGCTACGAGAGATGAAGGGTAGGGGCTCTTATTCTTTGTGTTGAGTTTTTCCCCCTGTTGTGACTCAAGTTTTATTGTAACTTATTTCATTTTTCGTCAGCCATTTGTTTTATTTTTTTGGTCTTTTATTAATGCGAATAGGTTGGCAAAACGCCTGGAGTCTTATAAAAATACAACGGGTGTTGCCTTATCTCCATTTGCCTCCTGGCTTTGCTTGGAAGGAATTAAAACAATGGCTCTACGAGTCAAAGAGAAGCAGGTAACTCACAACATTATTGTTTTCTTTCCAATATTTACACCTTTTGTACCCTTCATTCGATAAAACGGTTTGTTTATATAGCCACATATTATTATTATTTCAAAATTATAGACTGAGGTTTTACATGGAGTAATGATTTTTTATTAGATGTACTATTCAAAATTATATAGCATCTATACAACAGCTGAGCTTCTAATTTTACGTCAATTACAATGTCATTATTTAGTTTTATCAAAAACATAATAGCACTAAGGTAAAGCCAACATATTATATTTTGCAGAATAATGCACAACTAGTGGCCGAGTTTCTTGGCTCCCATCCTCGAGTAAAGAAAATAAACTATCCTGGTCTTTCCAATCATCCTGGATATGACTTGCACAACTCTCAGGTACGATTCATGATACTAAGATTTAATTTTTACTTCTGATTATACATGCTTCAAATTATTGTATTCATTAATCAAGTTAATTGTTATTTCATAGGCAAAAGGGCCAGGATCTGTGCTTAGCTTTACAACAGGTTCGCTTCCACTCTCAAAGCATATCGTTGAAAGTACCAACTACTTTGGCATGTCTGTTAGTTTTGGTAAGTATTATGTATTTGGAATTGACATTTCTTTGTACTATTGCATGCCTTTTGCCTACAAAATACTTACCCTTTTGAATTTTGTCGGTATTTGTCAGGGAGTGTAAGTTCCACGATCTGCTTGCCCTGGTATACATCCCATGCTGTCGTTCCTGAAGGAGAGCGTACTCGTGTGGGGTTAACTAAAGATCTTGTGCGTATTTCTGTGGGCATTGAAGATGTTAGTGATCTCATTACCGACCTAGACAAGGCACTCTCATATGGATCGCTGTAGTTATATATATATATATATATATGTTAGATGGCTTGCCTTCAAATAATTTGATAATTTCATTCTTTTACTTTGTAACAATTTCTTTATTTGTATAGCATCTGGCTATAACTATTTGGAATAATAAGCTTATTAAAGCAAGGCGTTTTTATTATCAGGCTTTGGTGTCTTTAACTTCGTCTATGCCTTATTGCATAATGATTTAATGTTTTTGTAATGATGGGATAAATGTAAAACGGGCTAAAGTCTATTTTTGCTCTGCAAATTGTCGCTCAAAAGTGATCAACGATCGGCCACTATGTTCACATAGACCGACAACAAAAAATTATCATCCCAAATTTACAGTTTTAACTATAGTACATGAAACCGGACCGGTGATAGAACCGGACAAAGTAATAGATTAAAAGTCAATGGGTCAAACCCGGGATCAGACTATGAGGAATAAAAAAATTAAAAAATAAATCTCATATACATTGTTACAATCAAACCATTAAACATTGAAAATTTCTAAAAAATTAATAGCAAATTCCATTCTAATAAACCAATGAGGAGGTAAACAAATAAATCTTACGACACACACATACTATCTGTATAAAATATATTTGCTTCCATCTCCATCTGCAGCCCCACATCTATTGCCTTCTCTCTCTCTCTCTCTCTCATGTCCATGTGAACTTTGTGCCTTTGCCACCATCTCAAAAAAGCAAGCGCCAACTCACACTCGCCTCCCACGTTACCCTTTTTCCCTCTAGTCTCTCTTCATCATATCATATCCAACAATCCCGTCTTCCCTCTACTCTCTCTTCATCATATCATATCATTTCATATCCCTTCTTCCATCTACTCTCTCTTCATCATACACTACAAAACAAGATCAATTTGCAGTGGTTCTTTTGTAGCGGTTTTAAAAAAGCGCTACAATGTATTATTTTTGTGATGATTTTAAGCCAAATCGCTATCATTTTGTAACCCTTTCAACCAAGTGACACTAGAAGAAACTTAGTACGGTTTTACTGTAATAAAACCGCCACTAATTTAGAGTCACATTGGCGCTAGATGGCTGGACATGAGCACCAAAATAGTAACGTTAATTTGTAATGGTTTATATAATCAAACTACTACAAATTAAAAATGTGAAAATGAATTTTTTTAAAAAAAATTGATTTAAAATTAGTTGTGGTTCTAAAACCGCTACAAATTCAACAAAACCGCTGCAAATGCAAAACCACTACAAATACCGTTACATAAAAGCTACAAATATGAATTTTAAATTTCAGAAAATCTAATTTAAAATTAGTAGCTGTTTTAAAACCACTATAAATTCAACATAACTACTGCAAATGCAAAACCGCTACAAATACCATTACATAAAACGCTACAAATTTGAATTTCAAATTTTAGATAATATGATTTAAAATTAGTAGCGGTTTTAAAACCGCTACAAATTCAATAAAACCGCTACAAATACCGTTATACAAAACGCTATAAATTTAAATTTCAAATTTTAGAAAATCTGATTGAAAATTAGTAGCGGTTTTAAAACCGCTACAAATTCAACCAAAACCTCTACAAATGCAATACTGTTACAAGTACCATTCCATAAAATGTTATTAAGTCGTACAGATGTCTTACAAATATCCTCCATCTCCCATTTCATTTTTTGCTTCACTCTTCATCATCTTTCTTCTCTCTTTTTAATTTTAGTCTTCCTTCTACTTCATATCAACCTATACATTCTTATTTTTTTAACTTTTAATGATTAGTTTAAATATTTCTTAGTTATTTGTATTATCTTTTTATTATATTGTTGTCATTTTATTTTGATTTAAGGTTTAGTGAATATTGAATACCTATCATTTTCTAGCTATCACTTCGTCATCAACATTTTTCTTCTATTTCAAAATATAACATTAATAATTCAAAAATTAACATGTATTTAATATTAACATTTCTACTTTAACATTAAAAAATAATAACCAATACGTTCATTGCTCAATTAAATTTAATTGAATAAAATTATGAAATTTTAAAATTTTAAACATGAAATTATTTTAAACATTATATCTAGTGAAAAGTACTTTTGGCGGGATATTTATTTTCAATTTTAAATACCATTTGTAGCTTTTCACTAACCACTACTAAAATAGGCAACAAAATTTTAAATTTCATTTACTGTTACTTTTAAATTTTATCACTAAAATTTAATAGCGGTTTAATTACTTTTTAATATGAAAATTCAAATTTTCCCTCCAAAAATTAGTAGCGGTTTTGCTCTATGCGTAGCGGTTATTTATAACGGCTACAAAATCGTTTTTCAATCTGAATTTTGTAGCGGTTTAGAGAACTGCTATACATGCTGTTAGGAGCGGTTCAAACCGCTACAAATACAATAAATTAACTACTGCTAAAATATGTTTTTTTGTAGTGATATCATATCCATTTGTAGCCCCAAACCTACGGTGCCATCCGTACTCTTTCTTCATCATATCAAATTTACGGTCTTCGACTATTGATAAATCCAGATTTTACATAAAGAAAATGCACTAATATTAACCCTTGGTATAATTGAGCTTAAATGAGTCAATTAAAGATTATTTATGTTAATAGGAGATTAAAGGAATTTATTGCTAAAAATGAAATACTTTTATCATCCCTTGAATCACTTCTTGAATTTTCTATAAATACCTATTATCTTAAATACTGTGATTGCATCAAATTTTGTTGAAATGCAGGACATCATAAAAACAATGCATTCTGGGTTGAGGAGGTAACAAGTAGTGGAAGGCCCAACTGAACAAATCAGCCCAACGATGTAACTGATTCTATTGGAGTTGAACTAAACAGCTGGCAGAACAGAAAAAGAGAAGTCTGAAAACCCAGCTGAAATAAAACCATGCTCGGACCAAAGGATAAAGGGGAGGACAACCTTTTTACCCATCGGACATTAATTCTCCTCTGGACAGATCCTCTCAGGTAGCAGAGATCTCTGCAGCTTAATCTACCCTCTGGCGACACCTCACGAGGCTGAAAAGATATTTGCAGCTTACACCTAATTCTCCAGAAGAGTGAAAACATGCTTTGGAGGAGAAAGACTAACGGTTTTGATGCCCATGCTCTGCCGCTGAGAGGCGATCTCTTCTCTCTATCTCGATCCCTATCACTTCGTTCATCTTCCAGAATCACCACTGCCACACATTTGTAGTTTTATCACCGTTGTTGAGAGCGGCCTGCATCTTGGAGTTATCCAAGACTCGTCACTATGAGCTCTGGACAACACACCAGCCACATCCAGAAGCTTTGACCCTAGCTCGCATAGCGCCATCGTGCTACCTCCGCTCATTCACGTGTTCGGCCAGCAGCCTCCTACCAGTCCCAACTCCAACCTCCTTGCTGTCACTATCTCATCACACGTACCATATCACAGAAGGTGATGGAGCAAACTGATTCCGGAGAAAGGAAAAGGAACGTGAGAGAGGAGGCTATCGTTTTTCCAAGTCAAGACATTTCTTCATTTCACGCTTTCAGACCAAGGAGCAACATCTAAGTTGAATCTCGCCTTCTTCCTCTCAGCTCCAGCTTTCGAAATCTGTCATGTTGCCTTCTGGAATCTAACCCGTCGCTGCTGTTGTTGAAGCCACATTTCTACCTGATCCCCTTGCTCCCATAGGAATTGTGGTCGAGTTAGAGCTCCATTCAGTCAGGGAGTTCACTATCTTTCACTGAATCTTTCGCTTAGATTTACTTCTTGAACTGATAATGTTTGAGCAAAGACTTGAAACTTGATTCAAATTTATTACTTTCACTAGTTTACTCGAGTTGATCGGATTGCATATTCATATGATAAACCTCTTGTTATATAGTAGCCTTTGATTGATCATTAGCTTGATTGAGATTGTGATTGATTAATGGTGAATGATACTTGAGTAACATTGATTAATGTTGCTTTTGGAGGTGGCTGAGGTGTGATTATGTGTTGTCTCTGAGGGGTTAGTGTAAAGAAATCATTCTTGAAGGTAATAGTGAGCTTGTTAAATTGAAAGGGAGCAATGAAGACAAATCCATAACTCGTGGGAAGCAATTTATATAGTAATCCACCTTCTGATTTCTTTCTTACTGTGTTTCTGCTTTAATTGGAAAGGAAAAGCAAATAAAGAATAGTGTAGGTAAAGGTTTGGATTCAAATCGTTGACAAAAATAATTCCATCATTTCATCTTTTAATTTGTTGAATTAAATTGCTACCTAATTGTTTAGAGACACTATAGCTCCTTTGAGATCGACCTTATGATTGTGCCACTAGCTATATAATCTTGAGTATTAAATTTGACCTTAAAGCGACTAGAGATAAACTATTTGTCCATCTTATTCTCTCTACTACCTCTTCATCAACTTTGCACCTCTGCCACCCCCTCCAAAAGCATCGACACAGCTCCTTTACCCACTCATCTCTTATTCATCTTAAACCTCTTTAAGGGTTTTCGAATATAATCTCTGGGAGGAGCCAACATGATGGGCATCAATAAGTGTCTTCTTTTGTTGGGATTTGCTCTAAGGAAATGGCGAAGGTAAGCGTGTGATCACTGATCTTTGCATGTGATTGGTGGGGTTTGATTTCAATACCATTCAGCCTCCTTGCTTCTATATCTTCCAGGCACCACCAAGAGAACACTAATTCTGTTGGATCAGGATCTCATCTCCCTTGAGTCCCTTTTGCTTGTTTTTTAAAGTAACTTGGTCAACTCCAACTCGACGGGCCAATCGAGTTACTACTGGGATATGGTGAGTTGGTCCGAGTTGGGTCGAGTCGCCATGACCCGGGTTCAACCCCAACTTGGACTAGATTGCCGGCTGAGTTGCCGATTTCCGATTTGATTCGACCAATCCAGTCCGAGTTCGTGAAGCTTGGTTTTAACAATGGCACGATATTGTTCTGATTTAAAATTTCCAAGATGGAATTGGACCAAAAAGAAACTTAGAAACAAAAAAGTATCCCAACCTTTATAAAATTTTGGATATTTACATGTGTAATAAAAATTTAATTTTTCTCTAGAGAATTTAAAATTTAAACCATGCAAAATATCACCATGTTTTGTGCAATTTGCTTGAACACAATAGATCTTAATTTTTAGCCTGTATTATAAATAATTTTAAATGATTCAAGGAGAATAATTTATTAAATTAATTAAAGTTATGTATCATTTAAAAAATCATTTATGATGAAAGCATCAAAAGCCAGACATGCTTTTCCCAACGTGAGACGTTTTCTTTTCCTTTCTCTGGATGTTCTTACACCATCTATTTTCTTTCCTTCAGATGTTTTCTTTTTTATCTCCATTTTCCCTCTTTATACGATAACGTATTTTAATCTTTGTGATTTCACTTATTTATCTCTTCTTTTTAACATGATCTTTCCAATTTAATTTGGAAAATTTATTCTGAAGTCTCAAATAAGCAATTTATTTAAAGAATGATCTCATTGATCAAAATATTTATCAAAAGGTCCCATTGACAACATGAGTTGTTGTCAACACAGCGCATGGTGTTGTCAATATATAGGACCTCATGTTGTTAATAGAACCTTTTGATAAATATTTTGATCAATGGGATCATTCCTTAAATAAGTTGCTTATTTGAGATTTGAGAGTAAATTTCCCATTTAATTTTGATATACCTTTTAAAAGGAAAGGTATTAAAAATTGGATTGATCGTTAAACTGGTTGAAACACCGTCTCAAGAGTTATTGATCCAATCATAGTTGAACTAATTTAATTAAATATACTAAAAAATTCATATATAACATGAAAATAGTAATATTTAAGAAAAAGTATTAATCTAGAGGTAATATAATCATGTGTAGACTATACATACACTACAAAAACACATAATTTTAGCGGAGGAATGAATGACACTAATCCATCACAAATTCCATTGCTAAAACTAGTGAAGTGATTTTTCCACCGCTAAATTAATGATGAATTAGGGATGAAATTTCATTGTGTCACTAGATTTCATCTCTAATCTGTCGCTAATCCCATCATAAAAAGATTATTGACCGAATTTTTCCGTCAATCAATTCCATTATTAAGTTCTGTCACAGATTATTTTGTAATAGAATTAGTGATGAAATTTTTAAATCTCTAATTTCTGTTGCTAATTCTGTTACAAAATACTTTTGACGGAAATTAGCGACAGAAAAATTCTGTTTCTAATTTTCATCACACAATAATATTTTGTGAAGGAATTGCTGATTGAAAATTTTTGTCAATAATGTCTTTCACTAATTTGTCACACGTTATCCTTTAAAGCAGTTAAAACCAAAAGAACCAAGCGTCTCTACTAAATAAAAAAATTTATTGTACTCAAAGCATAGACAATAAATTTGCGTTCAAATGCTCATAGTTTCTAACAGTGAATGCCACGAAACTGTGGAAGATGAAATGTTGAGTCTAATATCCTATGAGTGGGCTCTAGCCTTTTATTAAAATGAAATTTTATAATAATAAAATGAACTCCAACGAAATGAAATGGAATGAAATGAATGTCCTACGTTGCAACATATACTGTCCTACTCTGCACATATGTCGTCTGTACTCTAGTGCCCTCCCAGAAGCTGACATGAGAGCCCTCTCACATGAAAAACATTAAAAGGAAACCAGTAAGACAAAAGTCCAAGTAACCAAGTAACCCACTACTCTTAAGCATACGTACGAGAGGTCTAACAAATATGAACAATTAGAAGATTAACCATTAATTAGCTTACAATTTTTCACGCAAGTATACTTTTCCACAACGGTAAGGATTTCAAGTTACTTTTATTAATTTAAGAGTTATCACAATCATATGAACTTATTCACAAGCAAAACATCATATGCCATCAAGGTCACAAAATTCACTAGAGCAAATTTCACATGAAGCTCTATATCATGAAGATCTAAAGCATATTTCCCTCCTGCCTATTAATTACCTATGATTGAACCAATGGGCTTGCGCTTTCTCATTTTATTGGTAGCTACCTGATGAACTCACCATTCAAGTGATATGATCGGCCAAAATTCACATTTTATAAGTCTGAACAATGGGCTCTCCCCTCAATACTATGGGGGTGTCATAGACCCTTATCACACAAGTAGTCCCAGGAACGACCATAGTATTGCTGGAGTTCCTTTATTATTATTTCTTCTTATGCATGCTAATATTCACTCCTTTATCTCATCTAGATATTTCACCGTATAATCAACACCGCCTCTTCTCTAACGCATCAGTCATGTCATCAATATTATCACAGCACAGTTACAGTGTAACACCTCCTATTTTCCCCTACCTTCTTATTCTAGATCACTTAGGAATCATTCTTGGGCTTTGAATATCAAGGTTTGACCTAAAATTGAGAACTAAATATTCAAAAACGTTTCAATACAAACGCTGGCACTGTTCATGGTCTTTTTCCAGATTTATGGCCCAACTTTGAAAAATCATAATCTAAATTTTGCTTATTAAGTGAACTATAGGGGGAAAATACTCATTGGTTCCAATTCGTACCCATTTGATACATTTTATTCAAAAACCACACACTGTCTGAAATGATTCATTCCAGTTTTCCAGATTTTACCTCAATCTTTGGAAAATCATATCTCTCAAAATACACATCCAAATTTCGCAAACTTTATACCATTTTAAAGCTTAGGATGTGTAGTTTCTAAATGGGAACTTTCAGCTCAATCGGAGCTTGTTTGCTATTTTTAATCACCATTTGAAAAAGGTCAGTTTTCAGGGCCTTTGGAACCCCTTGATTTTGAAACCTCATTTTTTTAAAAATTTACCAAAACCTCATTTTGGTTCATAATCAATTCTTTTCTCATGCATGGTTACTTCTTGCCATTCTTTACCTTACCTAGTCCATTTTCATGCATGCATCATCACATGTTTACTTGCTTCTTCATGTAGGGGTTTAAAGGTTGCAACTTTAACCACTTGCAAAATGAATGACAACCATCAAAATATTTACACCAAATTTCCTCAAGCAAACATATCATCTTCGACCATCAATAATCTTTTCTTTACCCTTGCTTGAGCCTCCTCCTACATGGTTAGTTGGTGGATAATGAGATTTTGTAATCCCAATAGCAAAACTAACTAAACAAAAGCATTGTGAATGAGCATATTCAACTTTAAAACAAGTGTATGAACATATAAGATGTGACATATTCAAACTACATTTTAGATATGCATATGGCCATAGCAATCAAGATCACATTTCATACACATATCATTCACTTCATTGATCACAAAAATCGTGTACCATTCACAACAAAGTTTCATAAAACACAAGTTTGGTTTAGTAGTCTTGCTACTTCAAGATTTTAGCTTTCTCCTTTTTCACCTTAGGGCTCTCTTGAATATCCTTCCAAATGGGCTATTGAAGGTCTCAACTTCCTCAAGATCATGTAAAGACATGTCCATTATCCTCATATCATCATCCATGCAAGAACTTTTCAAAAAACGCAATAAGACCCTTCTTGAATTTTTAAGACACTTATAAGTTCAAGACTTGATTTTTATGGCCCTTAAGGGTTCTCAAACCCCTTTCTTATTTTTACCCTACACAAAACTTCATTTTGAAGCCATTGGAAGCATTAGAATCATCAAAATCCCACTCCTTCTATTTTTCATAGATTTTCAAGAAAAACAGAAAAAGAAGGGTTCTTGGATTTTTCAACTTTTGCTTATGAATACTTGTGTATTCTTGCTTCCAAATCATGATTCAAGTACCAAAATACTCAAACACATTTTCCCTTTTTAAGACTTCAAATGGACAGCATCTCCCATAAACTCATGGTTTCCAAAGTTCCAACAACAACTCCCAACAACAACAACAACCATCAAACACTCTTTACTACTTTGAAGAAGAGTTTGCAACCTTTTGTTTCTTTAAAAACCTCTCATTTTTCCATTTTCACCTTGTGAAATCCTTGCCTCTCATCTTCAAAAAGAGAGACTCCTTCAAGAAATCAAACCATTAGAAAGGTGAAAGAGGTTGCAAGTTACAAAAAAGGAGGTTGCTTAGGACTTTACCTTGTGTGTGTGCTCTTTCTTCTTCCTTGTGAGAGCAAAAATGGAGTCTTGGGAGCTTGGGAGGGAGAGGAAAATTTCAGACCAAAGAGAGAGGGAGGAGTGATGGTTTTGGGAAGGGAAAATGGAGGAATAATGTATTAAAAGTGCTCTTGAAATGATGAAGGTTTTGGGAAGGGAAAATGGAGTTTTGATCTTAATGGAAGGAATTGTGCCACTTGTCACTCTCATGTGGAGGGTGAAAAAGGTGTCATAATTACTCTCAACCACCATATTAATGACTTAGTTGGGCTGCTAGATCCATCTTGTCCAGTTACTTGATCCGGTGACACGCATTTCCATAAAGTAACATTTACTCGGGTAACTATCTTTACTTTTCCAGAGACTTTACCTCTCATGTGGTGCTATTTCCTAGCCCAAATCATCTCCGGGTTTTCCTTGTAACTCCTCAGGTTTCTCAATTTGCGTGCAACACCGTAAAATGGGCTTCCGACGGCCAATTTGACTTAAGGGCATGGAAAAATTCTATATTTTTCTCTGATACTCCAGCCCTTTTCCATTCCTCAAAATTCTTCCCCGATTTTCCGTAATTAATTTTTTAAGAAAATACTTTTTCGAGGCTTTCGGGCACTGTTGTTCTCCGTACTTTGAAACTGCACGCACCAGATATCGGATAATAATTTTATTAATTACTTTATGACCCAATTAAACTTTTCTCAGTTCGGGTCTCTAGCATTTGAGGACTCCTGTTACCTCAAATAATTATTTCTCGATCGTCCTTAACTCCGAAATCTTTTATTTACCACTTATTTATGAAAATGCAGTACCTTTTCTACTTTTGCCATAATTTTCAAAATGCCATCACTTTTTCTACTCTTTCTTAATTCCAACCTTATGGTTGACTTTGACATTTTGGTCAACTTTGACATTTTGGTCAACTTTGACTTTTTGTTGACTTTTGACCAAATTACCAAAATGTCCTTATTATTTGATGACATTTTATGCCCTAGCCCTTTTTAATCAAAATGACCATTTTATCTTGTCATTTTGGCCAAATGTCCATTTTGCCCTTGGGTCATTCTTACTTAAAATCCTCAAGACTAAGGACTTAGTCGATTATGATCCTTTTTATCTAAAGGCATTTTCCTTATATCCATGGGCATTAAACCATCACATAAATACCGGCTTAGCCTTTATTTCCACTCACAGGAATATACTGATATTACAAAAACTATTTTCAGTAAGAGATACATGATTTACAATGAGAGATAAAATGATGTCTAAATATTATTAATGTAAGAAATAAAAAGGTCAAAATTTTGTATTCCTTTCCCAATTTTGCAGCTCAGCACTTGAATATGTTGGTCACGGCCATCCTATTTTCACTTTTTTCTAATAGATCAAGTTAAAACAATAAATTTTTAATTTAACCTTTGAAAAATAACTTGTACATAGAAAACAATGAAACAAGTTTGATATCAAAATTGGAAAAAAAACAATTGTTCGAAGAGTGAAAACATGTGTGTGTGTGTGTTTATATGACATACAAAAATTGAAAATAAGTGTTTGACTTGAAAGAATTTCTTTTGAAACTTAAAGAAAAATAAGATGTTAATA
>JANTPZ010145724.1:5056-19312 GCA_025593235.1 Vachellia pachyceras | reverse complement strand
AACCTTTGTTTCCAGTTGAGTATGTTGTTGTTGGGAAGGCGATAAAGGAACTTGTCCAGGCTTCCATTAGGCATAAAGTCATAAACCAACAAGAGCTCCCTTTTCCTTCTGCAATACCCAAGAAGCCGTACCAAATTCCGATGCCGGAGACGTCCTATCGTGGCGATTTCCGCTACGAATTCCCTCATTCCCTGTCTCGAATCATGAGCGATCCTCTTCACTGCGATCTGGACATTGGAAAATGGTAGGATCCCTTTGTAAACTCTGCCGAAAGCTCCTCTTCCAAGAAACTGTCCCTCTCTAAACCCTTTTGTTGCAATGAACAAGTCCTTGTAAGTGAACCTATAAGGCCCATATAATACCTGCCAATCTTCAAGAACTTGAATGAATCTTTTTCTCCTTGCTATCGTAATCACACCATAAACCAAGATCAGTAGAAGGATAATCACACCCACTAATGATATTATAACTATCAACATTATCTTGTATCCTTTCCCTCGTCCAACTCTTTTATTTGGATCCACAATTCCAGGAATGTCGGGAAGACGAGAAAGATTAATCTGCTCAGCTTCACCATTCATCTTGAAACTCCAACCCAATATATAATGAGATGAATTCAACCCGGCAGCGGATGAGAACCCAACATACATAAACTCAAAGAAATAAGAAGAAAGATCTCTTTTCAGTGTGAGAAGAGGGATCTCAGGCTTAGGCTCGTTTATTGGATGAATTGTGACACTCATTTTCTGATCTGTACTATTATATTCAATCCAAACCTGCATGGGTTCACCACTTGTAAGATCAAGCGCCCTGAAACGACCGCGATCGGCGTAGTAACCTGCTGGAGAAGCATTGACAGAGTCCAACCCGTTGATATCAATCCCAAGATGGTTATTATTAATATCATGAAACTGAAAATCCTGGTCAGTGTCAAGCTCCATTGCAACAATATGATTGGAACTTTCACCATTGGAGAAGGCATTGAAG
This sequence comes from Vachellia pachyceras, assembly GCA_025593235.1. NCBI lineage: Eukaryota > Viridiplantae > Streptophyta > Magnoliopsida > Fabales > Fabaceae > Vachellia > Vachellia pachyceras. Next base: position 18,325 of record JANTPZ010145724.1, on the reverse strand, counting down.
AGGCCAAGATGTTGGTTTGGCTGAGCTCCAATGATAAATCTAGTAGGCGAGAAAGCGAAGGCGAGGCCGTGGCCGTGGAATTCGGGATCGGTGGCTACTGCTACGAAGATGAAAGTGGTGGAGAAGGAGAAGACAGAAGAAGAAGAAGTGTTGGAATTCTTGAACTGAAGAGGAAGATTGTAAAAGACTTGCCATGCTTCACTTAGGCCACCATCGGCATGGATTACTTGTGCAGACATGTTGGAATTTTCGAGCTTTTGATGATCACCGGTTTCTCCCAACTTGAAGAATCCATCATTGAAGACGAATCCGACATCATCCGTACTCATGTTCTTGTCTGAGTATGCTGTGTTCAGGAACAGACACAGGATGAAAATGGTGATGGACATGGTCGGTTTAGCTTAAAAGTTAAAACTGATGAAGTTTCTGTTTTTTGATGGATTTAAAGAGGAATGGATCCTATTATGTTTAGAAGAAATTAACTTTCATAAGAAATAATTGAAGAAGATGGAAAAGGGTTGATTCCCAATTCTTGGTGTATATACGTGTGGGGTTTATGGTTGTGACTCGTTACGTTGATGACTTGAATATATCTGTAAGCTCTTTGTCCATCGATATAATATCAGTGTTTTCTAAAATCAACCAGCTTTGTCTGACCAATTAAATTGATTAATTTAATAAAGGATCATGGCCGCCGCATGAAGTTTCGTAGTTGAATGTCATTTTTTAAGGACAAAAAATAAGTAGACTAAATAAGTGGCTGCTCATGGGTTTTGTTTGACTTTTTTATAATGGTATAAATCAACGTAATGTTTTTTTATTGGGTAGGTATACAGGATTAAATGTGAATGAATAAATTAAAGTCGTTTTCTTATAGTCATTTTCGTATGATATAATATATATTGGGTGGACCAAACTTCTTCTCAATGGAGAAAAATGTTGTAAATCGTTAATCAGTGACCGAAGCAGCAGGTCACTGCAAGGAAGCCAGAAGTGTTAGTTTAAGCTTTTTATTTTAAATATTTACACATGATAATTTTTTCATTAAAAAAACATCATAATGATCCAAGAATTTTTTTATAATTAATTCAATTTTGTCCGTAGTGTGGACGAGAACGATTCCAAGTCTACTTGTGAGAGAGGGATTTTTTTTTAAAGGATGAGAAACCATTCTTCAAGGCTATTATATTACAAAAACATTTACCATATATCCTTTATCATATTCAAGTGGTTAACTTTCAATGCATTACCAGGTCAAAAAAAAAAAAAACAGACATGTTTACCATAAGTTTCATGATTGAAAAACCACTTAGAATTTTTCAAAATTAAATCAACCCTAAGCTTAAAGGGGGAATATATTAATATTTTCACGATTTGCAAAAATAAACTTTTTTCCTAATAAAAATATAGAGTATATTACATTAAGAAGAAACTGAAAACTGATATACAAATGCATCATCAAGTGTTTAATCCAAAGACTTTGGATCAAGTTGATCAACAAAAGAGAAACAAAATATATATATATATTTTTTTTGTGCTGCATTAAATTTTACTAATTGTTTGATTATTTTAGGCCAATATCAGCATTAATGAAATCATTTGAGACAGATTCAGCTTGCTTTAGACTTGAGTTGAATTTTTTTTTTTTGATACAGACTTGAGTTGAATTTTGACCGGTCAAGAGAATGTTAGTTTTCACTCTGTCAAAGGCTTTTGAATCAAAGGCCGAGGCTACTATCTGGGCCATCAATATTATTGCCTGCTCCGTTTTTTAGAGCCCGTGCACAACTTTTAGTTAGTTTTTTATAATTTTGTTTAAAAAAATGTCATGCATGCTCATTGTATAAATATACAATTATATATATAATAAGAAATTTTTAACATGTAAAAAAATAAAAAAAATCTTATGAACTTTGAAATCAGAGCAATAATAAAACAAATTAGTTAATTCCCGTTAGTTTTTGTGATGGAATAATCCATTGCTTTCTTCTTTTACAAAAAGTATCAAATGTTAGCTAACTTCAACGATTGTATCATTTTTTTCTACCATTTTAAATTTTATGGGTATTTTTTCTATCCAAGAAAAATGCATAATGTTAGATCCACATTGGGTATAAATTTATAAATTTTTTTTTGGCACTTTAAACCTATAAAATTTTAAAATTTGAATCCCCTAAATTAATTATTAATACCCACTAATTATATTAAATTTATATTAGATCTTGAGATTGGATGGCAATAGATGTTGTGTTGATGGTGAAGATAAAGGACGGGCATGGAGCCAGGGTCTTAGAGCAGTTGGGACAACTTTTTTATTTTTAAACAAATGACAACAAGTTTGCTAGTATAAATAATTTGAGTGAGTTAAAATATTAAATATAATAAAAATTTAATAGTTATTTACATATAAATTAAAAATTTCAGGGGGCATTTACCCACGGTGAGGATCAATGGTTAAAAGGATTCGATAGATAGTATGAGCGAATAATATTAAGATTATAATCTTGAAAATAATTGAAGAATACACACACATACATCGATAAGGGAATTTAACATTCGATGACAATAAGAATATAAGAATTGGTTTGACTTTGGACTCATGAGAATGAAATATTACCTACCATGAGAATCTTAACACTTCGAAACTAATATATATGTGTATATATATATATATAAAGACCATCGATCGATCATAATTTCTTGGAGAATATTCCTTCTGCTTTTTTTATGAACAAAGTCCATCGAAGCAACTCAAAGAACACATTCCCATGATCATGAAACTGATGTATAGTGAACTATTTTATTTATTTATTTTTGAATTAATTAATAATTTAATAGTAATACGATATTATAAAGAATAAAATTAAAGGGAAATAAATCTAGATATATTCTTAAGATTAATATAAGTTGATGCACACCCTTTTATTTTACTTTTCTTTTGATTATTCTCAGAAATTCTCTAATGCTTCAATTTCGAGCCAAATGGCAAGTTCACAGTTAGTACTGGGAATGCGGATTGGCCCGCGCGGGTGACAAGCGAACTTTTAATCGCCTAAGTCCACGTCAACGATTTTAACCGAATTAATGTAGTATAGCATCAATCTGGGTCGTATTCACTTTGAGGAGCCGATAAAACGAAATGAAATCCTAATAATTAAATGTGAGTAACTCAAATTGAAAATTAGTTTGAGAAAATTTTATGTGGATACTATGAATTAAACTAAAATTAAAACACTTCTTTTTGGTATTTTTGAATATGAAAACAAGTGAAACAAATGAAGATAAATGAAATATGAATAACGATAATGGTAATCAATTCTCCAACTCAACAACGCCGACAATCATCACTTCAATGGATATAGGAGTTAAAATAATGAATTAAAGAATTATAATTAAGCTTTAATCCAACAACCGAGCCACTTCGAATTGCCACAAAATATTTTCCAAACTTCCAATTTACTAACTGCCACCAGAATAGTAAAAAGGAATTAAGGATAATAAAACTACTGCTTAATTGTAACTCTTAAATTCAAATAAAATTAAAGCTAGCAAAAGATTATTTGATCCAAGATTCTGAACCACCTTAGAAAATAACAAAATATTCACTCTAAATTCAATGCAATGTGATACCGCAACATTATAATTGAAATTAAAGTTTTAATCAGTCCAATATCAAATTGCCAAACAATAATTCCAGTCACAATAATCTCCACAATATAATCCAACTTAAGCAATTAAAATTGTTCCAACAATTAGAATAACTATCCTAAGACCTAGAAATTGTTAAACAATTATTGGACAAGAAATTAAGGCAACTGAAAACTCCCCTTTGAAGACTCAAGCTCATATCATTGTTATTGAATTAGAGAATCAAATGAAGATGTGTGCGTGTGAATGATTTCCTGTGCGTGCCGCCAATGGGAATTGAGGGTTAGGGAATATGTGCGGCACCCAATGGATTTATCCCCCCAAAATGCTTCTCTTCGCTGCTTCTGTTGGTGAATGGAATAAATTGCATGTGTGAATGGAATTAATGAGGATTTGTGTGTGTGTGGGCTGAAGTGGACTAATGGAGACTTGAGAAGTGGTGGCCCAATTGGATGAATTGTGTCAAAGGTGTGGTTTTGTTTTTGGGCCCAATCACCCAAATGTTGAGAACAAGACCAAGAAGCAAGTGATGTTGGGTTGAGAAGGCTTGGATTTCCTGGAATGAATAAGTTGGGTCGTGGATGTGCAATGGTGGCCCAAAATTGCTGAAGATGCACCAAGAAAAACTGGCTAAAATCTTGGTCCCTCTCTAGCATTTTTATAAGCATTATCTTTTGATCCCATTCCTTCCAAAGGGCCTACACTAAAAATTGATCTTGAGTAGCATCAAATGTTCTAAAATTAATCATTTAACAAAATGATTAAAAATATGAACATTTAACTTTGATTAGATTTAATTTCACACAATTGCCATTAATCAAATTTAATGCATTTGAACCCAATAAAAGCCTAACAATAGGATCAAAATTCTCTCAAAATGTTACAAATTTACTTGAAAAAATATGATTAATTCAGCGGGTTGGCGAGATGAAAAACCCCAACCCGTCAACTTTTTATTTTTGAAAAAAATAAAAAAATAACTTCTTTTTTCTTTTTTACTCAATTTTTTCCTAAAAGATTGCATATTTATGCTATTCTCTTTCAAATTCTATGAATAAGTGTTCAATAATTTTTTAAAAATAGAATTTAATGTTAATTTTTTCTTTATAAAAAATTATTGGGATAAAAAGGTAAAATATATATATAACATATATTTTTTCAAAAAAAATAAAAAGTGGGTTAGGTGGGCTAGCCCGCAGCCCGCCAATTGCAGGCCCAACCCACCTTACGGGTTCTATTCATAATAGATAAGTATTTATGCTTAATTTGTATACAATTATAATATGTTGCTTTCAAAATTTATTGTCTGTATACACGACTTTTCAAAATTCTTATTATATTATATTTTTCTAATTATGCAATGATATATTTTATTAATTTTTTGTTTTACTAATGCTAATTAAATTGTGCTTAAACAAAAAAATTAAATTGTGACTTTATGCATTACTAATAATATATCTTCCTTTCACAGATTCACTGTGATTTAATATGTGTGTGTGAGGGTTCTTGTGTTATGGAAGACATATTTCAAACCAAATTAATTTACAATCATAAACGGCGTAGAAAATCAACATTTTTTAGTGGTTGGAAAAAATACTTTATGTTAATTATTTTTCAGTCTGTGTAAAATCTTCTGTAAACATTTTTTTCATTTTTTTTATAATTTTCTAAACTGATTTTGGATGAATATAGTGTTATTGTGAAAATATTAAATCTGCATGCATGTCGCTTTTATAATAATTTTATAATTCGTGTAAAAAATATATTCTCTAGCAAAGGGAAAATAAAAAGGGAGATTTATTGTTGAGTCCCAAATAAAGAATTTATTTATTAAATCTCCCAAATAAAAAATGTGTGTTCCGTACCTAATTAAACGTGATTCTCATAGAAGCTGCCATCAAACCATGTTTTTATCAAACGCGTTCCAAATTTTCTTTGCGTGTCTCTATTTTTAACAGGTGCAGTGAAGAATGAAGATGCGCACGTGTGATCATTCCGAATGACTTTTCTTATATTCCTGCGTAGGTTACTTTAACTAATCTACTCTAATTAAGAAATGGTAGTTAACTCGGTAGATTTATCTTAAATTAAATAATTTTTTCTAAATTTACACTTAATAAATGAGATTTTGAAGGAGTGATGAAAATGTTATTTGATTTGTTTGTCAGTCAAGAAAGTTAAGCGTACGTTTAATATTGTTTTTCTACAAAACGAGATAATCCACTTCACATATTTACCTCGATTTGGGGAAAAGTACTTCTCTATCGCGTTCCTAAACGGACACATTATAACATGTCATAGTTGTCAATTTCAAATAGATGGTATGTTAATCAACCAATATATTAATAATTCTATTACAATAAATCCAAATGTCATCCTCCTTATCTATTTTGATGCGACCCAGCATGACGCATCAAATTTAAATGAGCCTTTGCAAATTTCAAGTGATCCAATTAAAGGAGCTAAAAATGTCACTAATCTCATTTGGACTAACAATGGAGCTGCAGATCAAGTTTTGAGTTTAGAAGCTTGAAACTAAAGAGCATGGCCAAGCACTTTACATGGGAGGACTCATTTGGGCCTAAATAAGCACATTTTGGTCTTCAAATGATGATCATATTTTATGGCTTTTATTTCCACGAAAATTACTTATTAGTTGAAAATTTTGACTTTTGAATTTCCTTCTTTTAAGAGTTTCATATTTTAGATTAGATTTCAGATTTGCATTTACTGCAAATTAAGTAACTTTTGAGTTTCCTGTTTTTAAGAGTTTCCTTTTTGCATTTGCTCCAAATTAGGTAACTTTGAGTTTACTTTTTTTTTAATAGTTTCCTTTTTTAATTAGAGTTTAATATTTGCAATTAATGCAAATTAGGTCAGATTGGTGAATTTTAGTTAAATAATTTGTACCGCCTCTTTGGACGGCAGACTTGAATTTTGAATGAAAGTTTACATGTTGATGCATTTTGACAGGATTCTCTATAGGGTTCTTTTCAGAACTAACAGATTTATCAAGGCTTGATCAACCTTGTGGCTTCTTCCAACACTTAGGGTCCTTGTTCTTCCGCGATCAAACGTTTAAGTGGATCGTTGACCTCTGTTTAGCTTTCTTGGGATGCGTATATTTTAGGCAAGCAATCAGACCCCAGAAATACAATTATTCTGTGAAGTGTGTGAAAAGCAAATATTAATTAATTTAGAAGAGATTCCCTAATCCATAAAACGCGAGACAATATACATACAGATCCTTGATTTTTCTTTTATTATGCATTGAATCTTGACAATGAGCCTCGAGAACCATTTCGACTTGGAAATAACGGCCAAGGTCAGCAAATCAAATTTGTGTTCTCTTCCAAAAGCTTAAAATTTAAATGCTTTTGATCTAAGATCTACGCTGAACCACACCTTTTTCTTCGCATCGATGGTAATTAGTATGGATGCCATGTTCATATATATAAGGTATAAACTTCTTTAGCTTTCATTTATGGGTCCGTTTGGGAACATGGTTGGATAAGTAACTTATTTCTAAAAGGACTTATGGAGAAATGAGATTAAAAATAAGTCAGATTGTAAAAGTGATTTGTGTTTGGGAAAGCGGTGAAAAAAGTGATTTATTTGTAAAAGCTCAGGATTTCAACTTGTTGGCAAAAACAACTTATTCCCATAAACCTTCCCAAACAGACCAAAAATGTAAACAGTAAATTATTTCCATTTTTGGCATTGTGCACCGCACTTTTAGGGGTGAAAACGCGTTGCCAAACACATTGCATGTGTTACCGATTAAAAACACAAATTGTTCTTGCCAATTATTTTACCCTTCATATTTGATTGTATTTGATGATACGAGAAGATTCATGCTCTAAATTTAATACACACACGCGTGAATGCATGCATGTAAATATTATACGAATAAGGTTTATCGTCCCCATCAGATTCTAAACAAATAAAATTGTTTATATAGTATTCAAGTCCTTCTGCTCCATCTAGCTAACTGTAATTTTATTGATTTCTTTTTCCTCCCTTACCTAACTACGTGTTTCCCCCTATCAGTTAATCTATATACGTGGTCAATTTAAAGCATTGTCAACCTTGTCAAGTGGCAGATGTGCAGCTTTACTGGTTAGGAGTATGGATCTTTGAGGCCTGGCTTTAATTTTGTGAGAGTAAGTGGCATTCTTTTATCGACCATATACGCATAATCACTATGAGTGTTTACCTTTCTAGTGTTCAGATTTGGCTGAGATGGAATCTGAATCATAGTCCTTGTACTGGTAAATTTTCTAGATGGGCATGGAGGAGAGAATCTTTGGACATCCGTGTGAAACAAAGCTACCGAAGATATACGTCAGTGCCCATCCTAAAGAAGTTGCGAATCGAATCTTAGATTCTCTTAATGGAAGAGATAGGACGTGAAGAAGTGATCATGATGGCTGATGATAATGAGGTGGTGGGTTCAAGTGTTCATCACGAGTGCAGTTTAGCCCTTATCTGATTCTAAGTCAGAAAGGATGTGTCGGAATCGTTATCCCCAACACAGGAGAGATTGCGAATTGGGTGGCTTTTTATTGGATCAAGTTTGGCTGGATTAAGGCTTAGATTTAAGGCAGATGAGAGATTGCGAATTGGGTAGCTTTTTATTGGATTAAGTTTGGCTGGATTAAGGCTTAGATTTAAGGCAGATGAGAGAGCAGCAGCAGAAGAAGAGGAGGAGGAAGAAGAAGAAGCAGCAGAAGAAGAAGAATCTGAAGGGATCAGAATGAAAAGATGCTTGGCTTGCTGAATAAGCATGGAATTTGGGGAGCTTGGATACACATGCACCTCCTCGGCTTCTCCCACCACAATCTAATCTAATCTTTATGCCTTCCTTATCCCGCTTTTCTGCTCCTCCATTATCAATCATCCACATTCACATCTCCCTTCTCAATAATAAATGAGTTGTAAGAATTTATTCTTATCTTTTAATACGTAATTTACGAAATACATACATATATTTAATGTAAAAAGGCATTGTTTATCCTCTAAATTTATATTAATTTTTTATTTGATTATTTAAATTCAAAAAGTATAATTTTATTCATTTATTCTTGAGAATGTTAGTTCCGTTCGATGAAAATGTTAAGACATTTGAATAATTTTGTAATTAAATGCTGACAAATAGTGAAAATGCAATTAAATGATACTTTTCAATATAATCCTTTTTATATTTTGAAATTGAAGCGTGCTTTTCTTAATGTTTATAATTACATAATTAACATTTAAATTTATTAATATATATATATATCAATTTATATAATATTTAATTAATTAAGTCTCTCAACTTAGTTTTTCTAAAATCACGCCTATGCAATAACATTTTCCATGTTCTAACAAACGAACAGACTTCAGTGACCCTCTTCTTCCTCCTATAGATAGGCCCTCTCAGCCTCCTCCCCTGTCCACAAAAGCAATCCCTCCGTTCTTTTCTTGCGCCTCTACACAATCTCACTCTATCACTCTCCCTTCGTCTCTCTCCCTCTCTCTCAATTTAAGCTTCCCTTTTCTGTATCTTCTTCTTCTTCCATTGCCACCGCCATAGATAGATTATTTTTAGGTGAAGTAAGTCTTGCATTTCTAGTGCTTCCTTTGTTTTCCTGTTTTCTCTTCTGATTCATGGCCTTCACAAGTCTGGTGGATTTTCACACTTCTCATAGAAAGCCTCTCGTATATTGCAGAAGCTTGAATGTTTTAATGGAGATTAAAGGTGGGAAAAAGAAGTCTAGCAGTCGGAGCAGTAGTAGTTCCTTATTCTACGAAGCTCCCCTTGGCTACAGCATTGAAGACGTTCGACCTAACGGTGGCATTGAGAAGTTCCGATCTGCTGCTTACTCCAACGTAAGTTCACTTCCACCCCCAGAAGTAATATGTTCCTTTTCGTCCCGGCGTTTGGGTTCTCGTTTGATTTTTCTTTCTTTTCATTACTTGCAGTGCCTGAGAAAGCCATTCTGATATGATACAATTCCAGAATGGTGCCGTATCAGTAGACTAGAACTTCAGATTTCCGTTTCCTTTTCTCCTTTTTTTTTTTTTTTTTTAATTTTCATGTTCTTTTCTTCAAGCAACTCAGAGGACGCTACTCTTTGATTCTTTCTGACTAAGCCGTTTTCAGAGCAATCCGGACAATCTAATACATTCCAGCTCCAGAACCGATCGCCATGGCTGTGTCGCCTGAGATTTCCAGTGACGCAAATCCATCTCCTATCGGTTTTGAGGGATTCGAGAAACGTCTCGAGATTACATTCTGCGAACCGCCGGTGTTCAAAGAACCTCAGGGAGAAGGCCTTCGAGCCATGACTCGCTCTCAGCTCGATTCCATTCTCGAGCCAGCCTGCTGCACCATCGTGTCCCAGCTTTCCAACGCCGAGCTCGACTCATACGTGCTCTCCGAATCGAGCCTCTTCGTTTACCCTCTGAAGATTATTCTCAAAACTTGCGGCATAACGAAGCTTCTCTTATCCATCAAGCCCATCATGAAGCTCGCAGAATCACTCACACTCTCTGTTTCCGCTGTCAAGTACTCCCGTGGGAGCTTCATCTTCCCAACCTACCAGCCTTCCCCTCACCGTAGCTTCTGCGAGGAAGTCGCCGTCCTGAACGAACACTTCGGCTATCTTAACGCCAAGGCCTTTGTCATCGGCGACCCTGCTGTCCCGAATCGTAACTGGCACATTTACTCGGCTTGCAAAGATGCAGCCCATTCACCGCCGATCCGAAACCAGACGGAGATTACATTAGAGATGTGCATGACCGGGTTGGACCGCGAGAAGGCGTCAGTTTTCTTCAAGGGACAAGGAGGAGATGGTTCCGTCGGCGAAATGACGAAAAAGTCCGGAATTTCAGGCATTCTTCCGGGTCACGTGATCTGCGACCACGAGTTTGACCCCTGCGGGTATTCGATGAATGGAATCGATGGTGCAGCGTATTCAACGGTGCACGTGAGCCCAGAGGATGGGTTCAGTTACGCCAGCTACGAAGCCATGGGGTTGAACATGAACCCTGAGCCAATAGGTTTGGGTCCTCTGGTGAACAAGGTTGCCAGGTGCTTCGGACCGAAGGAGGTGAGCGTGACGGTGACGTGCAAGGCAGGAGATGAGGGGTTGGCCACGTGGGATGCTGGCGTGGAGGGATACGTGTGCAGGAGTGTGTTGAAGCGGGAGGTGCCAGGTGAAGGGTGCGTATTTTACTGTATTTGCACATCGAAGAGAGTAGGGTGCGCATTGCGCACACACAGTAAGAAAGGGAGGAAGAATAAGAAGCGGCGGAAGACGATGCTCTCGGAAGAGGCGGTGGGGGTGCCTCCTTGCATCCCTTCTGCTTGAAGGTGAAGTGAGTATCTCAGTCTTTCGTTTTACGTTCGGGATGTGTCGTTTTCGTGATTAAGTGAAATCGTTGTCGTCTTGTGTTTTTAAATTAAATAACGTATTTAATGTCGTCTTGGCCTCTTGGGTCGGCTCATAGCTTCATTTCGGTCCCCATTGTAAGTATATAACTCCAAGTCTCCAACTGACTTCTTCATTTTGCTGTTTAACATAATACGGCATTATCGTGGATTAACATTGGTTAATTTGATCTATAATTGACAACACTGCTATGTACATGGCATCAGACTTGAGGGATGGGACAAAGTTGCTTGGGATTTTTCGTTCTATTGTATTAATTGTACTCAAGTGCTGATTGAATCTCCAATCACACTGCTGCACTTGCTGTGTTAATGGGTTTCGAACTCAAGTGCTGATTCATTCCCCAATCACACTGCTGCACTTACTGTGCTAATGGGTTTCAAAACTTAAGTGCTGATTCAATATCCAATCACAATGCTGCACTTACTGTGTTAATGGGTTTCAAATTTGGGCTGACAGTAGTGTCAACTCTGATGCCCATGCTCTTGCCCCTCTAAGTGGGTTTAACTAAACCCAACTTTAAACCGGTTAAGACTTTTGTATAGGATACCATTTCCTTTATAAGCTTGGAAGCCTTTGAGTTAATTGAAATATCAGCCATTATGTACCATCAGATGCTACTTCTTGCGTAACGTCAGGCCCTGCATTCAGTCCAAGAGACTCTAGAGTACGACATGCTTCTTGTAAAATTCATTCACAGCCACTCTAACGTCACTATAATTTATAAATATTTGTTGTTTTTTTTTCAGCTTTTTCCGTAAAGTGTGACCGGTGATCTGGATCCATTACGTGGGATGATAATCTTCATCTCGCATTTGTACTTATTTGAGTTTTACGTTAAAACTATGTCAAACATAAGTTGAGGTAAAATTTCTTTTACATACATCGATTAAGTAAAATCACTTTCTCAACAAATTTTAAAACACACACACGTTACTGCCTTGTTTATCTATTGGGGTCACAGGTACATGTACCACATGAGCCCCATGCTTGTATGAGAAATATAATATTACTAGCTTTTACTGCTGCAGCTGATATTATTATTATTATTATTATTATTATTATACAACAACATTTGGTTTTTCACCCTCAAGCTCTCATCCACTAGGCACATGCTTAAAAATTTGTGGAAAACGAAAAGCAATTCTCGAGATGTTTGCTGGTAGGCTAGTGGCCCAATTTGTGAATGATTATACAAAACACAAAAGTACGTTTAATTGTATTTTTCATAAAATGAGATAATCTCCTTCATATATTTACATCGGTTTACTTAAAAATCCTTCTCCTCCACATTCCTTTAGTATTTTTATAGGAGCGAACCGGTGTACAACCCAAGCCACCAATAAGATTTTCTTGAGGAAGACAGTGCTAGGTTCCATTCTATCTCACATGGGTTTGAAAAAAAAAATAGACACACACAGCTTCAACACACGCAAGCAAACCCCGAGAGACTATTTCCAGAATTTAATTCATAAAGGTCATATGTTAGCAACCTTGAGCGCTGTTCTAATCCTCTAAGCAGTGCCTCCTAACATGTAGAGCAATAACGAAATATTGTCCCATGTCACCTACATTGATCATGTAATGTCATTGTACTATATCATAGTGCAGATTTATGAAATCCAAAAGATTTCTCTATAACCTCTTCGAGAGTGTGTTTCGATCTTCATCTATCTCTTTTTATAAGACTATATACTGTTTAATCAACTCTCTTTATTGGTGCCTCTAATTAATGATTTTCTCTAAACATGTCCAATTAATCTCAAATGATTTTCTACTATTTCTTCATAAATAGATGTCACTTCAACTCGTCTATGAATTTGATTGTTGCGAATCCTATCAATTCTTGTATTATTAAACATCTGTCTCAACTTACTCGTATCAACTACTCCTATTTTATACTCATGTTATCCTTTTAAAACTTAAAATTTACTGCAGTATTATTTTTTTTTTTGGTACAACACTGCAGTATTATTAGCATTGCTAGCAGTGTGCCTCCATCATGTAATAAAACTAAAACAAGATTCATCTGGCCAGTGGCGGAGCCAGGACCCTGGACCAGTGGGGGCAATTTTTTATTTTCAAACAAATGACAACAAACTTACAAGTGTAAATAATTTGAGTGGGTTCAAATATTAAAACTCAGTGGGTGCAAAATAAAAATCTAACAAACATTTACATATAC